>JAJEJO010051023.1:114484-162049 GCA_020662805.1 Glaucomys volans | reverse complement strand
TTCAAACACCTAGAGGTGAAGCCTTGCTTTATCACCAGGCCATTGAAGTCCCTAATCAAAAGTCATCATGGTCACTAAAATGATGTCAGGTTACTATGCACCTGCCAGCATAAGGTCAGTTGGAGGCCTGAAGAGAAAAAATGTGACTTACCTCCAAGTAAGAAGGAAATAGGAAAGCAGATGGCCTTCAGACTTGAACTGCAGCACTGGGTCTTCCCTGGTGTACAGTCTGTCAGTACTATGCTGTAGATGTTGGAATTCTACCATCCAAAATCATGAGAGCCAGTACCTGAAAATAAATTTATTCTCTATTGGAGAAAAAACTCTATTGATTCTGTTTCTCTGGATGTAGCATGCAATATTATTTTGTTTATGATAATCCAACTGGACATTCTGTCTTTTTATTTGCTAAATCTGGCAACCCTAAGAAAGAAGTGGTAAATATGGAAATTTAATCATCATTTGAGATGACACAACTGATAGGTCTTGATAAAAGCAGATCAAAAGGGAAATAAAAGACAAAACTTGACAGTACCTAATATTGGTGAAATTAAGGGGAACCAGCCTTTCATATACACCATTGGTTGCAAATGGGTATATGTATGATTCCAGGCCTGCTGACACTGTGTCCTGTATTTACCTGAGCAAGGAACTTTTCCCCCACTTGCCAACCCGAAGTTACCTCAGGTAGCCCTTGTGTACAAAGGTCAACTTATATGTGATCACTTCCACATCTTCCAACTGCAGCATTGTCTAGAGTCTAGATCCACAGCAGAATCCAGGACCCACTACTCTGTGACAGGACATCAGTGTTATTTATTTATGTATTTATTTACTTATTTGTTTATTTACAATCTCTGCAATCTTTCTCACAGGACTCTGTGGGGAGTTTAAGTGGCATTACCTTTATGAGTGTTAGATTCACATATTTTTCAGAGTCCACACATTTTGCACTAGCAATTTTCCTTTTAGAATTCTATCTTTAGGACACAGGGCAGTTGTTGATAGGGTTCTGGTAATAAGGACTGTCTACTGGAGGTGGTAGAGATAGAGGAGATACAGGTGCACACAGAGTTAATTCCCTTTTTCTGTCTGTCTCATTTCCCCATTAAACTAATACAATCAATAATTTTCCAAAGTATGCAATATATTTGCAACTTACTTTTGTCAATCTCTTACATGTTTTATTATTCATTTTTATCCAATTATCTTTATTTTATTTATTTAAGTTCCAATTAGTTATACATGACAGTAGAATACATGTTGACACATCATACATAAATGGAGTATAATTTCTCATTCTTCTGGTTGTACATGATGTAGAATCACACCAGTCATGTAGTCATATATGTACATAGGGTAATAATGTCCAATTCATTCTACTATCATTCCTACCCCCATACCCCTGCCCCTCATTTCACTTCCCTCTGTCTAATACAAAGTACCTCTATTCTTCCCTAGCCAAACTCTACTGTGAATTAGCAGCCACATATCAGAGAACACATTCAGTCTTTGATTTTGTGGGATTGGCTTATTTTGCTTAGCCTGATTTTCTCCCGCTCCATCCATTTTCTGGCAAATGCCATAATTTTATTCATCTTTAAGGCTGAGTAATATTACATTGTGTATATCACAATATATATATATATATATATGTATATATATATATATACACCACATTTTCTTTATCCATTTATCTTTTGAAGGGCACCTACATTGGTTCCATAGTTTGGCTATTGTGAGTTGAACTTCTATAAACATTGATGTGCCTGCATCAATGTAGTATGTTGATTTTAACTCCTTTAAGGATAAACTGAGGAGTGGGATAGCTGGATCAAATGGTGGTTCCATTCCAAGTAATCAATAAATGAGCTAAGAAACTGAAAAGACACTTCACAGAAGAAGAAGTAAATCAACAAATATATGAAAAAATAGAAGATCTCTAGCAATTAGAGAAATGCGAATCAAAACTACTCTAAGATTTCATCTCACTCCAGTTAGAATGGCATTTATTAAGAATACAAGCAACAAGCCGGGTGTGGTGGCACATGCCTGTAATCCCAGCGGCTTGGGAGGCTGAGGCAGGAGGATCACAGGTTCAAAGCCAGCCTCAGCACTAGAAAGGCACTAAGCAACTCAGTGAGACCCTGTCTCTAAATAAAATACAAAATAAGGCTGGGATGTGACTCAGTGGCCAAGTGCCCCTGAGTTCAATCCCCTGTTCCAAAAAAAAAAAAAAAAAAGAATACAAGCAACAATAAATATTGGCAAAGATGTGGGGGAAAAGGTACACTCATATATTGCAGAAGGGGCTTCAAATTAGTGCAACCATTATGGAAAGCAATTAACTTTATTTTTTAATACAAAATTTTAAATAATACACAGAAGCATTTAGGGGGCTACCACAGAATTAACTCAAGGGTGCTTGATCACTGAGCCACATCACCAGCCGTATTTTGTATTTTATTTAGAGACAGAGCCTCACTGAGTTATTTAGCACCTTGCATTTGCCAAGGCTGGCTTTGAACTCACAATCCTCCTATCTCAGCCTCCCAAGCCACTGGGATTATAGGAGTGTGCCACTGTGCTTGGCCAGAAGCATTTATTAATTGCCATTAAACTGCATATCTCACTAACCTCACACCTACCGACTGACCCAGGGTCTGTTATCAATAAAATGGAATGGTGCATGCTCTGTAGATGTGAACCTATAGGTCAGGTGTACATGATCATATAATCGTACATATAGCATTTTGTGAAAGTACAGTTGCAGCAATCATGTTCATTTGCACCTTACCTTTTCCAGTTCATGGTCTCAGAATTTTCAAAGAAATAATAAGTTTGACTAGTTCCTCTGTTTTGGGCATATTTTAACATGTTTATTGTTCAAATATGTTTTTATATTCATTTTCTGTTGAAATTACATGCTAATCTCTGTCACTGTGTTTTAGAAACCATGGATCTTAACCCAATATCCTTGAAGTAGGCTGCAAATAAATTCCCCAAAGTTTTCACACAATTCTTAGTGCAGTTTTAAAATTTAGAATCTTTTTACAATTATAATCACAGCATTTGATTAAAAACTTCCAGATAAAAAAATTGTTTTCAATGGATAACTAGGAACATGGAAGTATAGTCCTATCAATTAGACCATTTAAAAGCAGGAGTCATGAAGACTAGAAAATAGAAAAAAATGTTAGTGATTCAGAATGGGCTACTGATAGGAAAATGATAAAGGTATTTCCATGATTTATATAAACTGCCCTAAATTTAGTACCCTAAATCTGAAAAATGTTTGTAATAATCAGTAACTTGCAGAGCTGATAAGATTAAAAATCACATACAAAATACATTGCCTTAAATGGTTCAGTACATATCACTTTCCCTCCTCTCGCTCACCTGTCCCAATACCTAAGCTTCTGTCTGTCTCTGCAGGTATCAGCCACCTCATGTGTCCCCACAGCTATATTTCCAGGTACAGAAGGCTTTCTTCTCCTCTCACCATCGCCAAGAGGGCTTGAAGAGTGGGGCTCCTGGGATAAGAATAGCAGGGGAGTGTAATCTGACCACGTCTCAAGCCCTGGAAGCCCATCTTCTAATGGGGAGGCCACCCAGTGTCTTCTAGGGAGGATGAGGGAGGAGATAGCATTCTAACCCTGCTACTGTGAGTTAGGCTCTAGAGCCTCAAGGCCTCAAAGAGCCTTGGCTTGGTCATCTGTGAAGTGAGACTGATGATGCCATCCTTACAGAGGTGACCTGAGTGTAACTCAGAAAAACCACTCAGAGAATATGGCACAGAGTAGGATCAATGATGGGACACAGCAGCAGGGGATGGCTGAACCTGAAGACTAAGGCAGGCAGTAGGAAAATGAATTCCACATTGTTTCTTGTAATGAGAACACAGAGAGCTAGATCAAGGGCATGGGATCTCTCTCTGATGGGCCTCGAGTTCAATGTTTTAGAGACATAAGTTCCTCTATATTTTAGGGTATTTCATGATCTGGTAAAAGGTGTTCCATATCACAACTCTGAGCAAACTCAAACCCTTTTCCCCATGCTGTGAAAACAGTAGCATCTGACATGCTCTTCTGAGCTCAGTGAAAAGTCACACTCACTAGTCTGTCTTTACCGTGCTTCATTTCTATGTTCAAGTTGAACCAAAATAGTTCCACCTTGTGAGTTGTGGGGAGAGTCAAATGGGCAAGGACAAGCTGGTGGTAACAGCATTGTTGGGCACTGAGGAAGTCACAAGAAGAATTAATTTGTGCTTTTATTTCTTTTTATAAAGCACCAGGCATAGAACCAAGGGCCAAACAGGAAAGCGCTCTACCAGTGAGCTATACCTTTACTGCCATTTTTCTTAGTATGTGGGTTGTATGGTTGGCATGGATTGTTCTTCATAACATGTACATCAAAAAAGTATCCTATAATGCTTTAAGTAGGATAATCTGTCATTTTTATTCTTAAATATGTTTGCTTTTGCAGAATAAAATTTCTAAAAAGTTTAACAGTGCTTGTCTAGAAGGAACAGAATTTTAAGGGATTTTTAATGATGTTATTCCTTTTGTGTGTTTTACACGTTTATCTGCAACAAAAGCACCAAGGTTTGGGAAGTTGGAAAAAATACATGTAAATATCTCCAGCCTTTCCTATAGAAATATAGGCAACATAGAAATGGATACAGCTGTTAGCCAAGGGAACTAGGTAATAGGGTGGTCTCTGAACTAATTTATGCTTTTATCCGCATGACAGCCCCAATAGGACAGTTACCAATTAATTATAGATGCACAGGGAAAGGCCAGGCATGTCTCTCACATGAACCTTACTTTCACAGTCAGATGGTGTCAGATGATGTCTCTACTTCCCAGACTTTAAGGTCATGAGATGAAAACAATTTCAAAACATGTTTCTTTCCTATTCTCCCAAATAAGGGCCTTCAAATGAACAGCAAGCTCATCTATTTACCCACCAGTCAACCAAGCAGTGACTGCCACAGGGGAATGGCAGAGAGAGGGACAGCATGAAATGTCCTTGCACTCAGCATCACAGCTTCCAGAGGGGAGATCCCATTTAGCCCAGGGCTCCAGGAGCAATCAACATATGGTAACTAAAACACCTTTGACCTTACTTCTGCAATTAAAAATAATGAAAGGAAAACACATACACTAATGCGTTTGTGATGCAAAATCAGATCAAGTTCTAAATAGGATACATCTCCACACCAACCAGGGGGATGGGGTCAGGACACATGATAAGTGTCCAGAATAAGTGGCAACTATTGTTTTTTTTAAAAAAACTGGAATGGTTCAGATGAGGTTCCATATGTATAGGCCAGGCCTAGATGAATACAAAAAGGAAGACAAAATTAGGCCTGAAAAATGGTTTCATGTCAGGATACAATGAGATGCTGTTTCAGGTGAGTTAGTTCTAGGGAAACTAAGTCTTTGGACACATCAGGAGGAAAAGGGGGTTGGGTTGGTTTAATGTTTATTTACACAGATAAATGATCAAAAATCACAATTGTACCTGATGAATATACACAATTACTACTTGTCAATTAAGCAAATTAAAGTAAATGAAGAAAGAAATAGTATTAAAAGGATATTCTGCAGAATTTTTATGCTCCCTAGAGCATCTAAACTGGGAAAGTCTTGAATGATGTAAAAAGAGAGACTGAGTAAGTCTGAAAGAGGTTACACATGACAAGGAGATAAATATGGCAGACCCTACTGCTGAGATAGGAACATGAATTTATCCTTCTCATGTGTTTTTGCCTTCTTCCATTTCTATGAGGTAGTCAGGGATCCATACATGAAAATATGCCACAAAAGACTCCCACATTTTACTAGCAGATATATACATATATAATAAAACTATGAAGAAAAGTTGTAAAAATGAAAAACCCCAGGGTTGCAGAAGGCTTAATTCTGTGTGATAAGGAGGATAGCACTGGCAGAGGAGATTTTACCATAAATTTCAATGGCACATGTAATACTTTATATGTCAACAATGAGGATGTAGGAGTTTGTAATACTTTCTAATTTTTGGATATCTAAAATATTTCAAAACAACCATTGTTTCCACAAACTTTGATTCTGATTTTTAAAATTATTCATATTAATTTAGAACTTGGTGAAAATATAACCAATTCTAGATATAAATAATCAACAACCTAACCACTCATTTATATTGAAAAATCCCTCATCATGTGCATTTCCTCCCATTATCCATGCAAATGTCTTTATTGTATAGGGTTATATGTAAATCTCATATCTCTGGAGACTAAACATTTGATACAAATTCTGAATCTAATAAATAAATGTGTAAAATCTTCTCCCCAATTTATATAATTCCAAAGCCCATTCCCAAAACACTGGAAAATACAGTTTTTTTTTCTATGTAAGGGCTGAGGCCAGTACAGGGAAGTGACTCTAAGGCCTGTTTACAAGGACAGTTTCGTATTTGTGAACAGGTCTCCTGATTTCAGTCTCTTGGCCAGGAGAGGCACCTTCCACTCTGTTGCTCTATACTGCCTCCTATCAAGGACTCCCTGGGAGGCTATTATTCCAATGGGAAAATAGCAGGCAAAAGAGATGGTAAGAAAGGATACTGAATACAAAGTATTCGCCTCCACACCATGATCACATGATTTTATGCCCTACAAAGACACAGTGCAGCTTTTCCCTCATATGAATGTGTAAACATTTCATTTCCTACTACTTCAAATCAAACTGATATGCTGAAGCTGTCCGTGGTAAAGTCTTGTTGTTTGTGAAAAGAAGATGAGGGAGGCCAATGCATACGTTTGATGCAGTATTGTGGGCTAGGTATGGTCTATATATATATATATGTTTGGTTATTTGGGCTCAGTTCTGTCCTATGGTTTATATACACATAAATACAATACTGAATTACACTATGACTTTTAGTAGATCATCTGTTTTACGTGTGGCACCATGGACTGAACACAGGGCCTCATGCATGTTAAGCATGTGCTCTACCACTTAGCTATAGCACCCAGTCCCAGGTTATCTCTATTTTTCTCATTGTTTTAATGAGGTATTAAAATACTATTGTTCATTGTAGGGGATATTTTATATTACTTTTTTCATTTTGTGGTAGTGAGGATTAAACCTAGTATCATACAGAGGCCAGCCAAGTGCTCTACAACTGAGCCACAAGCCCACCCCAATCTTAACAAAACTGCTTAATATACTAAATATGGAGAAAAAACTATTAGTAGTGAATAGGGAGAAGACCAAAGAAAACAACATATTATTCCCATAAATGCAATATACATAGATGTTAAATTTTCAAAAATAAGTCAAATTGCCATAACTTTAAATACAAATTTACATCATTAGTGATCATGCCAAATAATCAAGTGCTTAAAATATGATCTCAATTTTTAAAATAACATATGCATATGAATATATTTTATATATTTCAAATATATATGAAATATATATTTCATATATTTATGTATATATTTATGTATAACTAATAGATCCCCATTCCTGTCTCCACTTAGATTTGTGTGCCCACCTTATATTATCATGTAACTCTTTGGGAGCCTGACCTGGGCCAACTGTTAAGTGGGCACCTTGGTACTCACCTCATGGAGCTGTTGTGAGAAGATGAACAATGAACTCCTCTGTGGACCATGCCTAGCCCACAGTACTGCATCAAACTTATGCATTGGACAGAGGTGGGAGGGCAGGATGGGAGGGTAGTAACATATCAAGATCCCACCACACGCCAGATATTCTGTGGGGCTTTCTTTTTCTTTTTCTTATTATAATAATTTTGTCCCATGTGACAGGCTAACAAGCTCAGATTCACAGAAGATATTTCTAATTTCCAGGGTGGAACATCAACCCCTCACCTTCTGCTGAGTCCAGCAAGCTGCCATCCATTTAGAAAATGGTTTTCCAGTGCCTCAGGGCTGACAGTGAGAATCTCACTCAATATGACGCGTGGGTTATGTCATACTCCCCTACTAATCATCCCCCTTTTATTGATGAAGAAGATGATGGGGTGAATTCCTGCCCTGTGTTCAAGAGGCCTGGGTGTGGGCCCACATGTATTATCTGACTTCTGACATACTGAACTGGACCCAGGAAGCAGCACAAGTTGTTGGCATTTGAAATAGAAACCTGAACCTCATTTTAATCCTAGTAATGCTAGCCAGGTTTAGTAATTATCTCCATTACTTAGATCAGGCAACAGAAATGAAAAGTTAGGTAACTTGACTTAAGAATGCAACCTAATGATAAATGTTCCAGGGCTCGAAATCTGAAATGACAAAAAGACTAAACTTTTGCACCTTTGAACTCTGAGCTGACATAGACATTTGATATATAAGTTATTGGTAGTCACTGGTATGTGGATGTTCTCTTAAAGACAATGTGCTGAAGAATTTTTAAATAGAAACTGTAATTACAAAGTATAAAATTCTATTTGCATAGGCAATTACAAAACTATGAAAATTGGAGAAATTAAACTATTTCTAACCTGTATCAATCATGTGTTTTTGTTCTTGATGTGTGGAATGTTCTTAAGAGACATATGTTAGTGATATCAAGAGACAATCCACATAGAAACAAAATCAAGTCCCAAGCACTTACCAATACACCCAAAAGGAACCTATTTAAGCAATCAGGCAATTCAAATAATGTAACTTTAAACAAGACCCCATTATAGAAAAGAATACGTCTGTCAACTTAGGTTTATGGATATGTACATGTGAATAGGTACACGTTATTTTATTACCAACTGAGAGTAAATCTGGAGGACAGGCATGGCTCAATTAATGGAAACTTTTCTTTTTAAGGATGATGAAAAGATAGGGAATGAGTGGAGAGAGAAAATAATTTTAATTTATAAATAATTTTAATTTCTAATAATAAGTTCTAATTTTAATTTTTGATATGTCTTATGCGTGAGCATGCCCATGTCTGTGTATGTGTGTCTGGTCTACTGGAATTAAAACCAGGCCTCACACATGCCGGAAGTTGCTCTACCACTGAGCTACATCCCCATTCTTGTTTTTCGTGTCTTAAATAACAAAAATAATTAAGTGGTTGTGTGGCAAAGTGATTGTGATAAAGTTTCATAAATAAGGAAATCTGTAAACTCAGTCAAAAAATGATAGTTTAGAAACACATTTATGGATGAAGAATCATGCCTATACACATGGAGAATTGCACATTAGAATAATAATTTAATAATATAATCATGTTTTAATATGGAAAGCGTAGTGATTTAAATATGAGAACTTTATGTGAATGTTAAACAGAAAATTATTGTGAACCGATTATACATATGATGGCCATGTAAACCATACTTTTGAAACATGTTTACAGTATACTACTTTATGTGTAAAAAGAAGCAGATCAAATCAATTTATTTGACAGTGTGTCTGTGTGTGTGGGTATCTCTGTGTTACTATGTCTCAGCCTTTTTCAGAAGAATTATTCTCACATAAAGTCAAGCAGTTTTCTATGTAGTTCACATGGAGGCTAGACTTTCGAAACCATGGTGAAAGATCCCAGGATGGGCATAAAGGTAGCAGGATCATCACCAAAGTGTGGAAAAGTCCAGAAAGCTCTAGCCTGTAGAAAGGAATCAAGGCAGTTCCCTCATTGCTCATAAATCCCCTACCTATATAGTCCAAGCCTCCTACTAGACATTTTCATCCCTAAAGTTCTGATTCCCATCACCAGGTGGCATCATTTCTTTTCTTCTCCAGGTCATTTATGAACCAAGGAAAAGGCATCATTTCTGTAAGTAGAAAAAAATTGTCTCAAATCAGATTGTGCAACAAGCAGTGCAATGGCAGTTCTCTCTGAAAAAATTCCCACGTGTATAAAACAACTGAAAGAACACATGCACAGTTTCATTCTTATGAAATATGTATTGGGGTCTAGTTTGTGCTGGGCACTGGCAGGCTAGATCTACATGTGCATTCCACGATCCCTTCTCTGTCTCTAGGCCTGTATCACAGGATATGGTCCAAAGGAAGCAACGTGGATGTTAGAGGGCCTGCCATGGTGTATGACCTTACATGGGCTGCATGCCAGGCAAGAAGAATCCAAAAGTCACCCTGAATCCTGGAAACTTAGCATCTGAACAGAATATGATATAGTTGAGTGGGGAACTTGGGAAACTGAGGCACACATTACTAATGGGCTACTTTCTCCTTAGTCACAGATAGGGAGGGAAGGACAAGGAAATCCTTTTGTGGCTTCAGTCTTGGTTCTAGTCATGAGAGGGAACTACAGGCCTTTCCTTTAGCCCTTTGGCAGGACAGAGTGGTAGATTTCTAAACTGGTTTTGTGTCTGTATTTTCCCTAGGAGGAAGGTCCTCCTAATTAGTATTCTGAGGTGATATGGAGTTTCTGCCTCATGTAAGACCTCTTCTCCCTGTTGGGAATGGGGACCAGAACCACATAGACAGAAAAGAGGACAGAACAGATTTTCAAAGACAAGCACAGGTCTGGGAACCTTGTCTAAACATCTAATTCCCCGAAGGTAGAGAAATGGTTTTCACATACTTCTTACGTGATGTTCACCTCCCTCGGTTCCCCTTCATAGTCTTTGAGGAAAAGGCATTCTCATGCCTGGTACTTGCAATCCAGAAGTGTCTCCTCTGGGCCTAGCTATTTATATCTCTCACATATTTTTGATAGGGTTGTTTTTTTATTCCTTCTATATTGGTAAGAATTTAGACAGGGTATATCAATGTTTTGTTGAAAATGTCTTCCACGGTGTCATTTTAACTGGCTATCATGTTTTCACCATGCAAGTGCTGTCACTAGTAACTTTTTATTAAATTTTATTGGTGCATTATAATCATACATAATGTTGGGACTCACTGTGATATATTCATACATGATCACAGCTTAATTTGGTTGATTTAATTTCCCAGTCATAATTTTTATATCATCAAACAAGTCAATCTTTGTCCTTATTACTCCTGGATTTCACTCATAGTAAGGAAGGTTGCCTCCCCTCCAGATTCCAGAGGAATTCGCTCATCATTTCTTCTAATACTTAAAAAGATGTGTATTTAACATCTAATTCAGAACAACTTGAATCTAATCCTGCTGTAAGATGGAAAAACGGTTCTCTATTTTTTTTTAACTATGAGTTTCTAGCTATGATAATACCAATTCTTAAATCGTCCATCATATCCCCAGTGATTTGAAATGTTTCCTTAGTCATAAAACAAATTTCTAAATATAAGTATGCTGATATCTGGATATTCTCTTCAGTTTTATTAAACTTTTTATCAATGTATTGACCAGTAAATATAAAAATATTTTCCCCTTTCTCTTCAACGTTGAAGAAGACTACAATTTCTGTCTGGGGGCCATATGATTCCTTTGGTCTGTGGATGACCCTCTCTCATCTCAGATTTTAAGTCTGTCTGTTATGCTTGGATGCAACCCCTCCATCTCACTTTTCAGATCTGCATGTTCAAGTTGCAGTTCAACCTTCTGTCACCAAGTGGCACCAATTTGCCAACATTATAGAATGTCTACAAAGATGGGCATTGAGAAATTAGCAAAAACTATAGTACCTCCCTTAAGATGCAGTTTGTAAACTTAGGTACAGAATAATTTTAATTGGCAAAAAACCTGATAGGTGTAAAAGAGTACTGTAAAAACTTATGCTCTTTGACATCCATATGATGACACAGCAAGGCAACCCTCACCAGCAGCAGGCAGCAGGCAGTGCAGGGCAGACAGGAGGTGACAGGGAGGATGGGTCACCTCAGTGGGGCCTGGGCAGCTATGTCCATAGGGTCCTGGAGAGGAGAATGACTGAGAGGGGGTGGGAGAAGGTCAAGGAATCCTGTACAGGGGTGCAGTAGCAGAAGGTTTCCCATCCTCCTGTCTGAGGGACCCTGCTGCATATGGATACCTCAAATTACACTGAGCAAGGAAGAGAGAATCAATGTAGATTTTGAGTCAGCATAAAATGGAACTATTTTAACATACATGTGAATCTTTTGGGCATAAGTGCTATAATAGTAAACAACATCCCAAGACATTTATCACTCCTGCAAAATGTACAGTGTCACCATAGTGTACTAGAAAATCAGGGATCACCCCTCAGTGGACTGTTCCACCATGTGGAAAAATGGTAGTGCTATTTTCTAAGATCAGTTGTTCTAAGAACTTTTGGGATATGTCAAGATAATTACAGCCAGGTGCTGTGGCACGTGCCTATAATCCCAGCTATTCAAGGAAGTTGGACAATAGGATCACCAAATTTGAGGCCAACCTGGGCAACATTAAAAGATGAGACTCTGTCAGAAAACAAAATAAAAATTTAAAAGGTCTGGGGATGTAGTTCAGTGGTAGAGGGCTTCATGTGCAATGTCCTACAGTTAATACCCAGTAACACACACACACACACACACACACACACACACACAAAGCATCAGCTGGATAGAAGTCAGTTTTAAGACTATTAAACCTTTTTAAAAACACGCAAACTGTAAGATTATCTAATCTGTATACATTTTAACTTGTAAATATTTATAAAAACAGCTCACAATTATTGAACCATTACTGTCAACCTACCACTATTTTATGGGTTCTCATTTATAGTGTCAATTCTCAAGCATCATTCCATCAGGAATAAAACAATGCCTATTTTTGCTACTTCTACTAAATGTAGTATTGGAAGTTCATATTTGAAATGTAGAAAATCAAACAAAAGATAAAATCATGAAATAATCCAGCCAGGTATGGAAGATGACACCAATAATTCCAATGACTCCAGAGGCTGAGACAGGAGGATGGCAAGTTTGAGCCCACTCTCAGTGACTTAGGAAGACCCTTTCACAAAATGAGGCTGGGGATGTAGTTCAGTGGTAGAAAAGCACCTCTGGATTCAACCCCCAGTAAAACACACACACACACAAACACACACACACTCACACACACACTCACACACACACACTCACACACACACACAGAGGTATACAGAGGTAAAAAATATACCCCTTGGTAATACTGGAAGAAAGATAAGAATTACATCTGACTTCTCTTCAAAATCCATGCAAAAAAGAAAGGAATAGAGTGGAATGCTTAAAGTGTTTAAAGATAAAAGCTGCTAATCAAGAGTCCTGTACCCTGTGGAATTAATCTTCAAAAGGGACAGCAGCATGAAGACTGTCTCAGACAACAAAATTTTAAGGAATCTACTGACAGGAGACTAGCCTTGTAACAAATATTAAAATAAATTCTTTAGAAAAATTTATTTAGATCAGAAGCTTGGATTTATATAAAAAATATTAGAGAAGAGAGTGTGAAGGAAAATAAAATGTTTAACATTCTTAGTCTTAATTGATCTAAGAGAAACTTTTTCAAAATAATAGCAACAATTTTTTCTTTATGTATGCACATGTACACACATTCAAACACATATATATGCTTATGTATAAATGAAATAAATGACACAAGAGACAGGAGAGAGGAATTGGAAATATTTTGCTATACAAGATAATTGTGTCCATCTCCCGGGACCTGGAATTCTCGTGGGACTTGACTGAGCTGAATGCAAGCCTCTGGGCTGGGTGGCCAGGAGAGGACAGTACAATCAGAGAAACAACAGCTGTACTTCATTTGTCTACAATGAATCAAAATAAATAAATTTAAAAAAACAGATAATTTCACTACATTTAAATTGCTAAATTCTCTTGGGGAAGCAATAAAATTTTAAAAAGTACCTGGAATGCTAAGAAGAGAGAAAATGGGTTCATATAAATCATCAAGTAATTCCAAATAGGCACAAAATGAGTAAAATACAAAAGGGACAAAGAACAAGAGTAACATATAGAACAGTAGCACACAGAGCAGATAATCATCCAACTAGTTCCACAATCTAAACATTAATGCAAACCAAGTAAAAGAAATTGTGAGAGGGCATCTCCTGGGCGGTCTGGCCTGGAGGGGCTGGAGTCGCTGTCTCCAGTGGTGAGTTTGGACACTTTGGCGCCATTTTGCAGCTTCTCTGGCAGAGGGCTACCATCTGGGACTGCCTGAGTCCTCAGAGCTGAGCTCCGGTCTTCCCTGCCACTGCGAGGCATCTCCTGGGGAGGTCTGGCCTGGAGCGGAGGGAATTGCCAGCTCCAGTGGGGAGTTTGGGCCCTTTGGTGCTATTTTACAGCTTCCCTGGAAGAGAGTGACCACCTGCCACCGACTGAGCCCCCAGTGAGGAGCTCAGGCCTGCCTGGTTCTCAAGCCCAGTGTCTCCATCACTGAGCACAGTTTTGTGACCCCACCCCAACTTGGTCTAGTTCCCAGGTCCACATCCTGGCCCGGGGTCTAGCACCTTTGTGTATCTGATTGTCTATCAACACCAGGCTGCCTCTGCCCAGAAGCATTGATCATTCCCAACCTGGAGGAAGTGGGACAGCAGCTTTCTTGGGTCACCGCTTGATCAAGCACCTCTCAAACATCAGGTGAGTTACTGGAAATCTGCAGGGACACTTTAAGTCTTTACAGGAAAATTGCAATCCCTCTGATTTGCACTACTAGAGGGGAAGATACATGAGCAACATGCGAAAACACGGGAAGAAAGTGTCCCAAACAAACCTAGATGATATATGAAGAGAACCCAAGGACAGCATGGTAGAAGGAATGACAGAAAGGGAGTTCAGAATGTTCATAATTAAAATGATCCGAGAAGAAAATGATGTGACGAGAGAGCAGATTCAGGCTATGAATAAGCAGCTACTAGAGCAATTGCAGGAAGAAAAAAATCATTTCAATAAAGAGATAGAAGTTCTGAGAAAAAAACAGAAATCCTTGAAGGAAACAAGGAAATGAAGGAAACAATAAACCAAGTTAAAAACTCAATAGAAAGCATAATTAACAGAATAGATCTCTTGGAAGACAGAACCTCAGACAATGAAGACAAAATATTTAATCTTGAAAACAAAGTCAAACAAACAGAGAAGATGGTTAGGAATCATGAACAAAACCTCCAAGAAATACGGGACATCATGAAAAGACCAAATTTAAGAGTTATTGGGATTGAGGAAGGCACAGAGATACAAACCAAGGGTTTGAATAATCTGTTCAATGAAATAATATCAGAAAATTTTCCAAATATGATGAATGAGGTGGAAAAGTGATTACAAGAGGCTTACAGGACACCAAACACACAGAATTACAACAGATCCACACCAAGGCATATTATAATGAAAATACCTAACATACAAAACAAAGATAGAATTTTAAAGGCTGCGAGAGAAAAGCATACGATTACCTACAGGGGGAAACCTATATGGATATCAGCAGATTTCTCAGTCCGGACCCTAAAAGCAAGAAGGGCCTGGAACAACATATTTCAAGCTCTGAAAGAAAACGGATGCCAACCAAGAATCTTATACCGAGCAAAACTTGCCTTCAGATTTGGTGACGAAGTAAAATCCTTCCATGATAAACAAAAGCTTAAAGAATTCACAAAGAGAAAGCCTGCCCTACAGAACATCCTCAACAAAACATTCGAAGAGGAAGAATCGAAAAAGAACAATCTCAGTCAACATGGGGAGGAATTACCCTAAAGAAAGAGTCAATCAAAGGAGAAACAAAGTTAAGCTAAAATCCCCAAAAAAGTTAAAATGGCAGGAAATACAAGTCATATCTCAATAATAACCCTGAATATAAATGGCCTAAACTCATCAATCAAAAGACATAGACTGGCAGATTGGATTAAAAAGAAAGACCCAACAATATGCTGCCTTCAAGAGACTCATCTCATAGAAAAACATGCCCACAGACTAAAGGTGAAAGGTTGGGAAAAAACATACCATGCACATGGACTGAGTAAAAAAGCAGGAGTTTCCATCCTCATTTCAGATAAAGCAGACTTCAAGCCAAAGTTAGTCAGAAGGGATAAAGAAGGACATTTCATACTGCTTAAAGGAAGCATAAATCAGCAAGACATAACAATCATAAATATTTATGCACCAAATAATGGTGCATTGATGTATGTCAGTCAGATCCTTCTCAATTTCAGGAATCAAATAGACCAAAACACAATAATTCTGGGGGACTTTAACACTCCTCTCTCACCGTTGGACAGATCTTCCAAGCAAAAATTGAACAAAGAAACCATAGGACTCAATGACACAATTGCTAATTTGGACTTAACAGACATATATAGAATATTCCATCCATCAAAAAGCGAATACACTTTCTTCTCAGCAGCTCATGGTTCCTTCTCTAAAATAGACTATATGTTATGCCACAGTGCTACTCTTAGCAAATACAAAAACATAGAGATACTACCTTGTATACTATCAGATCATAATGGAATGAAATTAGATATCAATGATAAAGTTAAAAACAGAAACTTCTCCAAGACCTGGAGATTAAATAATATGCTATTGAATGATACATGGATAACAGAAAACATTAGGGGGAAAATTAAAAGATTCTTAGAGGTCAACGAGAACAAAGATACAACATATCAAAATCTCTGGGACTCTGTGAAAGCAGTGCTAAGAGGAAAATTCATTGCATGGAGTGCATTTAATAAAAGAATAAAAAGTCAACAAATCAATGATCTCACAGTACAGCTCAAAGCCCTAGAAGAAGAGGAACAGATTATCATCAAAAGTAACAGACGACAGGAAATAATCAAAATTAGAGATGAAATTGAAACAATTAAAAAAAATGACAAAACAAAATTGTGAATATATTAAAAAACAATTGTACACTTTAAAATGGTTAAAATGTTGAATTTTATATTATATGAATTTTCTCTCAGTTTTTAAAATGTGTAAAACTGGTGGAAGTGGTGATGGTAGGAAGTTGTGAACAAACTCTGGGCAGAAATCCCCTTACTATGGCATTTTCCTGGAATCAGAGGAAACTGCTAGAAAGGTATGCTTTTTTCCAATGCAAGACATATATGGTTGTGCAAATTCAAGTTACAAATATATTTTTTGTGAATTCTAACTGCCCCCAAATCTGATAAAAGCAATAGGTAGCAAAAGTTTCTCTCAGTGACCACATCCACTAAATTGATATAAAATGATCTAGTTATTAACTTCTTTGGTAAGTAGGATATCAATTTACATTTTTAGTGAATGATTATGAAAGAAATTCCATCGAAATATTTTTGTTATGTGGAATACCTATTTTTAATTAATTAAATAAAAATGTTCTCATGATTACTATTTACTTACTGTCCTATTCTTGGTGTTAAATATGTAGTTACAAAACAAAGAAAATCTTGGACTCAAGTCAATGCTGTGGTTTGGTTTTTATCATTATCAAAGCCCCAAGTCTGGCTTTACAACAGGAACAAAATATTAATATTATTACTGTCCCTTGGCTGGCTCAGGGCTGATAATATAAATTACCATAACTGGTTGGTTGAAAAGACAAACATTTCTTCCCTCCAGATCTGGAGACTGAATGGTTTGAGATCAAGGTGCAGACAGTTTCTTTTCCAGCAAAGGATCCCTTCCTACTCTGATTACACTGTCTTGCAGCCTTCTTACGTGGCTGAGTGAGAGATATTTCACATCTCTGTTCTCACAAGGCTACCCTCACGACCTCATCTAACCCTAATCAACTCTTAAAGGTCACACATCGAAATAATACCACGCTGGGTATTAGCGCTGCATCATATCAATTTGGGGGGTGGGACAAAATCAGACCATAGAGTATCCTTTTTTGGGAAAAGACTAATAACTACAAATTGTAATTTTCGTTTTTAAAATACTTAGTCTAATCTTAAATTTGAAGATAAACCTATTAAATGTTTCTCCTTCAGTGTATAAAATATGGATATTTTGGTGCTTCACAAAAGAACAGGTAATCTCCCTGTTTCCCATACATAAGTCTTCCTTCCTCTAGTGGATAGTATATACTGCATACTTAAGAAAGTACCAAGTATTCAGAAATAATACTTCTGCAGTCTCATATATTTATAACTAAGATAATTTTGAAAACTAAAACAAATACATAAGCTGAGTAAAAGAAGTCAGATTAAAAAATGTACAAGCCATCTGATTCCACTTAAATAAAACTATGAGAAATCAACACTACTCTGTAAACAAAAGATAGGTGTTTGCCAGGGACAGATCATGGTGAGGAGAGAAAGTTCTGAAAATGTGATGTTCTGGAAATATAATCCTAATAATAGTTAAGAGCACTTGGTCATTTGAAAGATGTTTCTGGGCAAATATACAAGTAATTGTTACTTTAAGAATTTTAAATGCCTACAAGTGGTATTTTAAGCTATTTCTAGCTTCAAAAAATCATTAGATAAAGGACAAAGTGTAGCTACTCAGAATTTATGAAACAATTTGAAACTGCTAAAAGATTGGTCCTTGTATTCAACTACATACCTTCCACACCTATGTGATAGGTACATGAGATTTGTTACTAATGGTGTGGAAAAAATACATAGATGTATTGCATATACATGTTAAATAACAAGTTCCCAACAGAACTATTCATTACCTTAGGACAAAGCAAGATATGTCTAAATGGGCCCCAAGGGATACTACAAAGCACAGCAGCTGCTGAAGGCAAATTCCACTTTCTAAAATTCTTCAAGGATGAGATTAGAGTAGCTTCTCTAATTTCTGGCTATTGTGTGAACCTCATGTGTGCTATTCCTCCATGTCCTCTTGTTCAGATCTCTGAACACACTTGGGCCAAGTTTTTTATATATATATATGTGTGTGTGTGTATATATATATATATGTGTGTGTATATATATATATATGTGTGTGTGTGTATATATGTGTGTGTGTATATATACATATATATATACCTTTATATATGTACATGTCAGGAGTCCCCTGACTTGTGTGTGTACACACACACACACACACACACACACACACACACACACATGTCAGGGGACTCCTGAGAACTTCTGTCCTTCACATCCTGAGTAGAAGCTTTATCAGCCATCATAACACAATCCTCAGAAAATGTCTTATTCAGACACCTGCCTTGAGCTCTGTCACCAGATGAAGAGCTGTCGAGGGGGAGACAGGATCAGATATTACTAAACTTTATTGGAATAACTATATACATGGAACAATGCTAGGCACTGAAGTGAGTTCATGAATCCACAATAGCCACAGGGCTATGGGGTTACTTATGTGTTATCACTGCAGGATCCAGCAAACCCATGGGTGAGAATTCCTGCACCTATTTTATAGGAGAAGCTGGGTCACAG
Source organism: Glaucomys volans (assembly GCA_020662805.1). Classification (NCBI taxonomy): domain Eukaryota; kingdom Metazoa; phylum Chordata; class Mammalia; order Rodentia; family Sciuridae; genus Glaucomys; species Glaucomys volans. The sequence continues at coordinate 142,819 of JAJEJO010051023.1, read as the reverse complement.
AGGGCTGTTTCCTGTCTTATTCTTCTGAGCCTCAAGTTTACATAGAAAGTAGGTCCAGGACACACTGGAGAAGGATATCACACTGCCTGGGGCCAGGAGGGTCCTACATCTCTCTCCCTCTTGTGTCAATGGGGCTCTGAGTCCCAGAGTGGGAATGAAGTGACTGTCTCTTTGTCTCCCCACACCCAGGAAGGCTCAGCCCCCACCATGGGAAATCCACACCTTCCACTTAGTCCAACCAGTTGGAGGCAGGGTCCTGCTCTGAAAACAGAGCAAGTCCATCCCCTTTGGAATGTTGTCACCCTCATCATGGTTGCCCTAATGACATCAGGCTTCTATGGCAATTGAGATATACAGGCAGTTCCTGTATTCCAGAAATGCTTTCAGGTAGTCTTCCCTTCCCTTCCCTTAAGTGAAGGTGCTCTCACTTAAGAGCATCTTCACCACCCTTCAGGCCACCTGAAAAAGCTTACTAATTAGAGAAAGTACATGGGATGCAGGCAATTGGGCATACTCTCCACAGGTTGTTGAAACAAAACACATGTATGTTAAAAGAATTTTATTGGTTTAAAAATGACCATAGAACTCCTGTGTGTTGGCACATGTCTGTAATCTCAGAGACTCAGGAGGCTGAGGCATGAGGATCCCAAATTCAATGTTAGCCTTATCAACTTAGCAAGGCCATAAGCAACTTAGCAAGACCTTGTTTCAAAAGGAAAAACAACAAAAATAATCATATTGTGTCCAAATGGGCACTCACTCAACCACCCCTCTAATGAAGAAGTTGATGGTGCAGATGAAATCCCAGTGTAGAGTCCTGTACATGGTAATGAACTAGTATGATCATGAAGGGTTTAAGAACCCTGCCTCCTTTTTAACTGTACTCTCCTGTCCTTTGGGGATCAATGGGGGGAAACTATTTCCCAAACATCAAATTAGAATATCATATAAGGGGACAGAAAATGATGCAGAATGAATTGAAATGGTTTCATCCTCTTCTTCTTTCTCAGCAAGGCCCTCCTGCAACACTGAGAGGCCTCAAATCTTGATTCATAATGCAAATGTGAGGATGGGCTGCTTCTTTCTGTTATATCCAGTTGGTCTTCAAGGCAGGTGTCCTCTTTGGTTTAGGTAACTGTCATCACTTCTCTGTGAGAGGAGAAAGTTCAGCCAGGACAAACATTGGTTGACATCTAACTCCACACCATGTACTCTAAAGAGGATTTCTCATTGACCCTTACAATTATGTAAGTAGGGCACAGTGAGTCCCCATTAACAGATGCACAACCTCAGACTGACAAAGGTTAAGGAAGGATTCCAGCACCACCCATCAAGTAAGGGGCAGGAATGGGGTTCCATAGTTTGCTCCCAGTGAAACGTTATTTGAATTCAAGATGGCACAATATTGATCACAAGAGTCTTCAAACTTTTCTCAGGGTTGTGGTAATGTTACATACTATAATGTGATACTACAAAGAACCACAATACATTGTTAACAGTCCATCTATGATATTAAAATTTCATATTCTGGACAGAAAATTTGTGATGGGGAAAACGTCTAAGAAGTCTTCTAAGGGGGAGAAAATACTGACCCATGTTTCCCCTTGACTATGTATCTACTTTTCAAAATAAACCTCTGTCCATGCCTTTGACTGGCACATGATGAAATTGTTTTTAGTCATATAGGCAAAAAGCCTTGCTAGTCCTGAGTCAATATTCCCCCTCTGAGAACTCCTGTTACCCATATTCAGAGACATATCTTCTTCCATGACACTATCACTTAGCTACACTTATAATCATTTTTGTAGGGGCAGGATTGGGACCAGGGATTGAATACAGAGGCAGTTAACCACTGAGAAACATCCTCAGTCATTTTTTATTTTTAATTTTGAGACAGGGTATTCCTATGCTGCTTAAACCTTCACTAAATTGCTGAGGCTATCATTGAACTCATGATCCTCCTGCCTCAGCCTCCAAAGACACTTGGATTTCACACACACACCATCACGCCCGGCCAACCCTCTTTAATTTTGACACAAGAGTCTAAGTTGCCCAAGCTGTCTTTGAATTTGTGATCCTCTTGTCTCAACAACCAAGTCAGCTGGGATTGTAGGCATGCATCACCATGCCCACCTTAAGTGTCATTAATTTAGTGCCTACCATGCAGTGTTCTGGAATATCTGGAGTGTCTCTCTTAATGAAGTTACTGGGTAGCGTCCTGGTAGTTCCCACCACCTGAGGCCTCAGGTTGCTTTCTAACAAGGACCACAACCCAATTACAGAGTATTCCTGATGTTTGAGATGACTTGGAATTGTTATCCTGTTGAACGGACAAGGATGGTGGAAGGTAAGTGAGTTACTTTGTGTCCCTATGATCTCTTCATTCTTGTTCCAGAAACCTCTCCAGCAGATTCCATACCAAACTTGGTTTTTCTCAATGAGTCCTTGGTTCTGGGGTACAGCATTCACATCCTTCTATGATTTTTTGCTAAAAGGGAGAGTGAGTTGAAAGAAAGCACATGGAACAAAGAGGAAAGTATGAGGATGGAAAGCACATGAAACACAGGATGGGGTGGTGACAGCTTGCCTGTCCCCACTCAGTCACTGAAAGCTGCACAATGATGCCTTTCCTCTTCCCAGTTTCATCCCACCACACACACACACGCACACACACACACACACAGCAGTGAGATAGGGAGACACAGAAAATTGAAAAGTCAGCTAATCTCTGTTTACTGTTGTTAACATGTCCAAGTAATCTCTCTGCAGTCACATAATTATGCTAATGTCAGAGGCAGCACATTGATCCAAAGAGGGAGGCAAAGGTGGAAGGGGGAACTCACATTTCTGGAAGGCCTGCTAGAAGCCACACACTGGGGATTATTTTCAGAATTTTTCTTTTCTAATCTTCAAAGCAATGCTGTGAGGTGGATGTCTGTATTCCTTTCTACAGATGGGGAGATGATCAGGTTCAGAGAGCAAAATATATGCTCAAGGAATTCTAGGAAGTTGTCAAATCAACACCAAGGCCATCTTAAAGGGGCTTCCACTGGACAGTGCTGGGAGAAATTGAGCATCAAAATAATAATGACAGTAACTGAGGTGCCACACCCACCACTATTCCCCTCAGTGCTTGACATGGTTCCACTGGGAATAATGAAGATTCTTGCACGGTCTAATCTTCTGGGTAATGTGGACCTGGCATGCTCTTTCTTGTTTTCGTGTTATTTCTTATTGGTATTGGTAAAGATTTCAGTAGATAATCAGACATTAAGTGATTTGGAACATAAAAATAACACTGCTCAAGCCTTAATTGATTTCATATTAATATTACCTTAAGCAAACAGGAAAAATGTTGTGAGTCAGATCAACAAGAGTTATTGTCCACTGCTCTCAGTTAGCTTAACGCAGCCAGACTGCCTGTTTGCTTTAGCCTAAACCAGGATGTGCCCCCCTCTTAGTGAAACTGTTTTCACAGTTCAGGGACCACAGTGGATTGTATATAAGATTGATGGGAAGCTGTATCTTGGGTGTCAATTAACTATTAACAAAAGGAAGTTCCACTTTATATACTATAGACAGGTCAAAAGGTATTTATGCTGCATATCAGCCTCCCAGAGATGTCTAAAGTACAGTGTTATCCTTGACATAACTTTAAATCATGACGTGTTAAACCTATAAGGATAGCCTCGGCTCTTATTGTTCCTATTAAGGTGAAAATCAGAACCAGTTAATGGTTTAGTGATGTTTTGTTTAAGTAGAACTTGATTTGTTTTGATTATACTTATGTCCATCATATTTCCTTAGAGCTTTATCACCTCCTCTTCTATGTAACCTCAAAAGAATGTACTCAAGTTGAATGTATAGATATATATAGATTGTGTGTGAAATGGTAGCTGGACTTAGAATTCAGCCATCTAACATTAAAGTTACAACTAAGCCTCAGATCTTCGAGTCTGTGTTGCTTTACTCTCGTTGCAGATGCCTTCCCTCCACCAAGCTGTGTCACGACCCCTGCTAGCCTGGACCTCAGCACTGAGGGTAATGCTTTGAGAAAATGGTAATTTCTGAACATCACTGACATAAATAAGTACATGAATAAGTATAGGAAAAGAAAAAGCACTGCACTCAAATGTCAATTAATAATTCAAGACCTGTAACACTTGACAGCTATTAGAATAATAAATAATTGATCTGGTAAGTAAAGTATCAGAGATGGATGTTCACTGTTTACCAAATCCCACAGCAGTCACTGAGTCACCATGGTAACCATGCTAGCCAATGACAATGGGCATAAACCAGCAAACACCACACCAATCTTATACCTAATGCATGTGCTAGGAAGTGAGTAGAAATAACAGGACCAAAATCAGTCGCTAGAAGTATCCTTCACACCTGGCAGCTTCAGGCATACATACCTGTACATATAGACTTATAAACACATATCCACATGGATACATGTTGTCCCTCTTTATCTCCATTATCAAACTAGAGTATCAAATAAGGGGATAGAAAGTGAAACAGAAAAAATTGTTTGCTGATCATTTCTCTCCTAAAATCCTTCAGTAAAGAATCCTGCAAAACCAACGTATACACACACACACACACACACACACACACACACAGAGTGTCCTTCAAGGCTTAATTCATGACATAAATGTGATTATGTTCTACTTTATACTGCCACATTTCTAGGGTCTCTATGGCACCTGTATTTCTGGATTGAGGTAATTGTCATCAGTTTTCTGGGAGGAAGAGGAAAGGTGGGCAGGATGTACTTACCTTAAAGTCCTACTATGTGCCATACACTCTGCACAGGGAATCTTTTATATACTTTGCTACAGTTCTGTAAGGAAGACATCATGAAAACTTTTACAATTGCACAAGGGAAGTAATAAAACCTAAAATTTCACTAAATACTTTCTTATTGGGTCCTGAAGTCACTGGGAATCTGAATGTTCAAATCACCCTAAGTGCTCATATACAACCTGACCATGGTATCACTTAATTTATTTATATAATGGGACATATTACATTTAAATTATAATAATGGACATTTTAAAACACATAAAATACATTCTCCATCCTAGACTAACCTATACTTTCTAGTAAACAGATCCCTCACAAGTAGAATTAAACCTTTGGATGCTGACAGTTCACTGAATATATTACAATCTGGATTTGTATTTTTAAAATAATGTCAAATATTACACCATCAAAAAGTATGAAATATTTCCAGGCACAGTGACACAGGCATGCAATTGCAGCTAATTGGCAGGAGGATGGCAACTTGAAGTCCATCCTCAAAAATTTAGCAAGAAGCTTGAGCAACAGCCCCAGCCACAGGCCCAGGTAGGCCCAACCCTATGCAGATCTACACTGCCACCCCGTCCCTTGGAACTCATTGAGGGCACCACATGAGTACTCAGCACTGCCCCCGCCATGGTTCCCCACCTACAAGCGCATTGGGATGCCTCTGCCACCAGCTTGGGTTATCCCTTAAGTGGACATTGCCATCTTTAGTGTGGGCAGCTCCCATCCTGAGCCACCTGCTGCAAACTGAAAGCTCATTATCAAGTACCTTTCATACATTAGGCTACTGAAGTCGGGGAGGTTTGAACAGTATTTTACAGTTTTGTTGTAGTTTTTATATAAGTTTTTCCCACTCTATTTTCCTCTTATTTATGTGTTTCTTCATAGTCTATCCCATTTCTCATACTAACAACCAATGTTTTTATTCCGCTTTCACCACTCCTATAATCTAGTACCTCTATATACTCCTTATCTCGTTAACATTACATCCTACATCCCCTCCCCATTCTCTTTCTCCACCATTAGAAATTGTAGGCATTATTGGAAACCTATTGTTTATGCTGTAGATAATAATCCATCTCATCATCTCTGTTTATTATGACAATACTGTTAACACCTTAATAGGGGCTATTTGGTTTAAGGCTGTATATTTTTGTACTGGTTTCTGCTAATCTTGATCTCCCCCTTAAAAAAGGTATTGGAACCTGCAGGGACACCATAAGCCTATGGGGGAAAACTAATACTTCAGATATGCACTGCTACAGGGAAATGTACAGAAACTACATGAAAAAACAAGGGAATAAAACACCCCAAACAAATCAAGATGCTATATTAATAGAATCCATTGACAGCACAGTAGAACAAATGTCAGAAAAATAGTTCAGAGTGCACATAATTAAAATGATCCATGAAGTAAAGGATGATATAAGAGAGCAAATGAAGGCAATGAATGATCACTCTGAAAAACAGTTAAAAGAGCAACTTCAAGAAGCAAAAGACCATTTCAATAAAGAGAGATTCTGAAAAAAACCAAACAGAAATCCTTGAAATGAAGGAAACAATAAACCAAATTAAAACTCAATAGAAAGCATGACCAACATACTAGATCACTTGGAAGACAGAGCCTCAGACAATGAAGACAAAATATTTAATCTTGAAAATAAAGTTGACCACACAGAGAATTAGGTAAGAAATTATGAACAGAACTTCCAAAATTAAGGGATAACTTGAAAAGATCAAATTTAAGAACTATTGGGATTAAGGAAGGCACAGAGATACAAACTAAAGGAATGAACAATCTATTCAAAGAGATAATATAAGAAAAACTTCCAAACCAGAAGAATGAAATGTAAAATCAACTACAAGAGGCTTACAGAACAACAAATGCACAAAATTACAACAGATCCACACCAAGGCACATTTTAATGAAAATGCCCAACATACAAAATAAAGAGAATTTTAAACACCGTGAAAGAAAAGCATCAGAATATATATAGGGGGAAACCAATACAGACATCAGCAGATTTCTCAGCCCAGACCCTAAAAGCTAGGAGGGCCTGGAACAACATATTTCAAGCTCTGAAAGAACATGGATGCCAACCAAGAATCCTATATCCAGCAAAGCTAACCTTCAGATTTGAAGACGAAATAAAATCCTACCATGATAAACAAAAGCTAAAAGAATTTACAAGTAGAAAGCCTGTACTACAGAACATTCTCAGCAAAATATTCCATGAAGAGGAAATGAAAACAAACATGAAAGTCAGCAAAAGAAATAACTACACTACAGGAGAAAACAAGTCAAGTAAAAAACAAAATAAGCCCCAATGACTGGGAATACAAATCATATCTCAATAAACCCTGAAGGTTAATGGCCTAAAGTCATTAATCAAAAGACATAGACTGGCATATTGGATTTTAAAAAAGAGACCCAACAATATGCTGCCTTCAAGAGACTCACCTCATAGGAAAAGACATCGACAGACTGAAGGTGAAAGGATGGGAAAAAACATACCCATGCACACAGACTCAGTAAAAAAGCAGGGGTTTCCATCCTCATATCAGATAAAGTGGACTTCAAGTCAAAGTTAGTCAGAAGGGATGAGGAAGGGCATTTCATACTGCTCAAGGGAACCATAAATCAACAAGACATAACAATCATAAATATTTATGCCCTGAACAATGTAGTATCTATATATGTCAAACAAATCCTTCTCAATCTCAGGAATCTAATAAATCACAACACAATAATATTGGGTGATTTTAACACACCTCTCTCATCACTGGATAGATCTTCCAAACAAAAACTGAGCAAAGAAACAATAGAACTCAGTGATACAATCAATTATTTAGACTTAACAGACATATAAAGAATATTCTATCCACCAACAAATGAATACATTTTTTTTTCTCAGCAGCACATGGATCCTTCTCTAAAATAGGCCATATCTTATGCCTCAAAGCAACTCTTAGCAAATACAAAAAAATGGAGATATTACCTTATATTCTATTGGACCATAATGCAATGAAATTAGAAATCAATGATAAAATAAAAAACAGAAGCTACTCCAACACCTGGAGACTAAATAATATGCTATTGAATGATGCATAGATAGCAGAAGACATCAGGGAGGAGATAAAAAAAATTCTTAGAAGTAAACGAGATACAACATATCAAAATATCTAGGACACTATGAAAGCAGTACTAAGAGGAAAATACATTGCATGGAGTCCATTCAATAAAAGAATAAAAAGTCAACGAATAAATTACCTAACATTACATCTCAAAGCTCTAGTAAAAGAAGAAGTGATCAACAACAAAAGTAATAAAAGACAGGAAATAATTAAATCAGAGCTGAAATCAATGAAATTGAAACAAAAGAAACAATTAAAAAAATTGACAAACAAAAAGTTGGTTCCTTGAGAAAATAAACAAGATCGATAAACCCATAGCCACAATAACAAAGAGAAGGAGAGAGAAAACTCAAATTACTAAAATTTGTGATGTAAAAGGAAATATCATGACAGACACTATAGAAATACAAAACACAGAATCTATTTTGAAAATCTATATTCCAACAAAATAGAAAATCTCAAAGACATCAACAGTTCTCTAGAGGTGTATGATCCACGCAAACTGAATCTGGAGGATATACACAATTTAAGCAGACCAATTTCAAGCAATGAAAGAGAAGAAGCCATCAAAAGCCTACCACCAAGAAAAGTCCGGGACCAGATGGATCCTCAGCTGAGTTCTACAAGACCTGCAAAGAAGAACTAATACCTACACTCCTCAAACTCTTTCATAAAACAGAAAAGGCGGGAACCCTTCCAAATTTGTTCTATGAAGCAAGTATCACCCTGATACCAAAACGAGACAAAGACACATCAAGGAAAGAAAACTTCAGACCAGTATCCATGATGAACATAGATGCAAACATTCATAACAAAATTCTTGAAAATTGCATACAAAAACATATTAAAAAGATAGTGCACCATGACCAAGTTCGGCTTATCCCAGAGTTGCAAGGTTGGTTCAACATCTAGAAATCAATAAATGTAATTCATCACATCAACAGGCTTAAAGTTAAGAATCATATGATCATCTCAATAGATGTAAAAAGAGAATTTCGCAAAATACAGCACCCTCTCATGGTCAAACATTAGAAAAATTAGGGATAGTAGGAATGTACCTCAACATTTTATAGACTGCCTATGCGAAACCCAAAGCCAACAGCATTCTAAATGTAGAAAAACTGAAAGCATTCTCTAAAAAAAGTGCAGCAAGACAGGGATGACCTCTTTCACCACTTCTATTCACCATTGTCTTTGAAACACTAGCCAAAGCAATTAGACAGACCAAAGAAATTAAAGAATATGAATAGGAAAAGATGAACTCAAACTGTTACTATTTGCTGATGACATGATTCTGTATTTAGAAGGTCCCAAAAATTCCACCAGAAAACTTCTATAACTAATGAATGAATTCAGCACAGTAGCAGGACATAAAATCAATGCCCATAAATCAAATACATTTCTATTCATATGTGATGAATCCTCTGAAAGAGAAATTAGGAAAATTACCCCATTCACAATAGCCTCAATAAAATAAAATACTTGGGAATAAATCTAACAAATGGTGAAAGACCTCTATAATGAAAATTATAGAACAGTAAAGAAAGAAATTAAAGAAAACCTTAGAAGATGGAAAGAACTCTCATATTCTTGAATAGACAAAATTAATATTGTTAAAATGGACATACTACCAAAAGCGCTATACAGATTCAATGAGATTCCAATTAAAATCCCAATGACATACCTCCCAGAAATAGAGAAAGCAATCATAAAATTCATTTGAAAGAATAAGAAAACCAGAATAGCCAAAGTAATCCTTAGCAGGAAGAGTGAAGCAGGAGGTGTCACAATACCAAATCTATACTGCTCAGCAATAGTAACAACAATGGCATTGTATTGGCACCAAAATAGACAGGTAGACCAATGGTAGAGAATAGAAGACACAGAGACAAGCCCACATAAATACAGTTATCTCATACTAGACAAAGTTAAACAAAACATACAATGGATAAAGAAGAGCCTCTTCAACAAATGGTGCTGGGAAAACTGGAAATCCATATGCAGCAAAATGAAACTAAACCTCTATCTCTAACCCTGCACAAAACTCAACTCAGAATGGATCAAGGACCTAGGAATTAGACCAGAGACCCTGCACCAAAGAGAAGAAAAAGCAGGCCCAAACCTTCATCATGTAGGCTTAGAACCAGACTTCTTTAAAAGACTCCCAAAGCCCAAGATAAAGGCAGGAATCAATAAATGGTTTGGATTCAAACTAAAAAACTTTTCTCAGCAAAGGAAACAATCAATAATATGAAGAGAGAGCCTACAAAGTGGGAGAAAATTTTTACCATATGCACATCAGATAGAGAACTAATCTCCAGAATTCATAAAGAACTCAAAAAACTTAACACCAAAATACAAGTAACCCTATCAATAAATGGGCTAAGGAACTGAACAGACACTTCACAGAGGAAGATATAAAAGCAATCATCAGATAAATATGAAAAAAGTTCAACATCTCTAGTAATTAGGTAAATGCAAATCAAAGCTACCCTAAGATTTCATCTTACCCCAATTAGAATGTCTTTATTAAGAATACAGTCAACAACAGGTGTTGGCGGGGATGTGGGGAAAAGGGTACACTCATACATTGCTGGTGGGAGTGCAAGTTGGTGCAGCCACTCTGGAGAGCAGTGTGGAGATTCCTTAGAAAACTTGGAATGGACCCACCATTTGACCCAGCTATCCCACTCCTTGGCCTATACCCAAAGGACTTAAAATCAGCCTACTACAGTGATGCAGCCACATCAATGTTCATAGCTGCTCAATTCACAATAGCTAGATAGTGGAACCAACCTAGTTGCCCTGCAATAGAAGAATGGATAAAGAAACTGTGGCATACATACAAAATCGAATATCACTCATCCATAAAGAATAAAATTATGGCATTTGCAGGTAAATGGATAGAGCTGGACAATATCCTGCTAAGTGAAATTAGCCAATTCCAAACCAAAAGTGTAATGTTTCCTGTGATAGGTGGTTGCTGATACATAACCGGGTGTGGGGGGCAGCGGAAGGCCTAAGTGAAGAATGGAGAAATGTTGGATTATGTAGAGGAAAATAAGGGGAGGAGAGGAGGTAGGGGGGGAAGGAAAGATGGTGGAATGTGGAAAACAACATTACTCTATGTACATGTAAGATTATGTGAATGGTGTGACCCTACATCATGTACATCCAGAGAAATGAAAAATTGTACCCCATTTGTGTACAATGAATGAAAACGTATTCTGCTATCATGTTTAACTAAATAGAACGAACAAAAATTGAAAAAAAGTAGCAAAACCCTGCTTCAAATTAAAAAATCATATAAGAGGCGGGAATATAGATCAGTGATAGAATGCTACTGTGTTCAATTCCTAGTGCCCAATATATATTAAATATTATGAAAAATTTGGCCACAGATGTGTAATGCCTGTAAACTGAGAAACAGAAAATGCTGCTGAGAGAATTAAGGAAACCCAAAATCAATGGAGGATGAACTGAATGCATAGGACAGAAGATTCAGTATGATGATTTCTATTCTTTCAAAATTGATTGGCAGATGCAATGCAATCCCGATAAAAATCCTACCAGAAATGTTCAACTGGCAAGTAGATTCTAAAATTCATGTGGAAATACAAACTATCCAGCCTATGAAAACAACTTTGAAAAGAACAAATTTAAAGGGTGATACACCTGATTTCAAAACTTTTTAGGAATCTAGGATAACATATAACTGACATTGAGATAGACAAACACATCAAAGGAACAGAATGCAGAGTCCAGACATACACCCACATCAACGTGGATAACTGATTTTTCACAAATTGAGAAAGGTAATTCAGGATCAAAGATAGTCTTTTCAACAAATAGTGCTGGAACAAGTGAATATCCACATGTATAAATATAAAGTACAATACATATACAAACCACACACAAAAGTCAACTCAAAAATGGATGATAAATTTAAACATAAAACCTAAATATATAAAACTTCTAGAAGAGAGTAAATGTGACTCTGGATTAGGTGACAATTTCATGTAGGAGATTCAAAAACCATAATATATAATAAAAAAATGGAATTCCTCAAAGTTAAAAACTTCAGCTTTCCCAAATTCATGGTTGAAAGAATAAGACCACCACCTGGCTGAGAGAAAATGTTTGAAAAGCACATATCTGGATTTGTATTCAGAATACGAAAATCCCACAAAAGTTAATGAAAGGACAAAAGATACTCTACAAGCGAGTGGGCAGAAGATTTGAATAGACACTCTCCTAAAGAACATATATGAATGTCAAGTATAAAAAAAGATGCTCAATATCATTAATGATTAGGAAAAGGGAAGAGAAAATGACCATGAGACACTAGTACATTCCCATGAGGATGGCCAGAATCGAAAAGCCTGAGCATACCAAGCCCTGACAGGATTGTGGAGGATGCAACTCTCATACACTGCTGGGGCAATGGAAAAGGGAACAACTACAGCAGACAGTTTGGCAGGTTCTTACCATGGTAATCTTGTATCTATGACCTGGTCCAGTCATAGACTCCTAAATATTTAAATTCAGGAAGGAAAGCATATTTAGAAAAGACTTATTCAGAAATCCTGATAAAAACATTATTTACCTCAGCCCCCCATTGGGAAAAAAAACACAAATATTCAACAACAGGTGAATGTATAACACATTTTGGGATAACCATACACCAGAATACCATTTGGCAAAAAAAAAAAAGGGAACAGGCTGGGGTAGAGTTAGCAATGGAGCACTTGCCTAACAAATAAATACAAGTCCTGAGTTCAATCCCCACCAGTACAAAATATTGAATAAAATGAATAATGAACCACTGATAAATATGACAAAATGGACAAATCTAAAAATAAACAGCATAAGTAAGACAATCAAAAAACAAACATGTCTATGATTCCATTTTAATAAATTTATTGGACATGTAACTGAATCTACAGCAACAGAAGTGCTGTGCTTGCCTGGACACAAGGCATTACTTTTGGTGTGAAAACTAGGTACTATAGATCTGAAAATGTTATGTCCTAGAAAACGGTGAGAAAAATATTGAGGTCTAGCTTGGTTACTATAGGGACCCTTGCTGGGTATTATTAGAATACAGCAAATGTATGGTAGTATTTTTGAAAATATTGTCTTCTACATGACATTTTAACTAACACTGAATAACTTCCTGGCATCTTTTAAAAATTCAGTAAAGAGCTCGGAGGGGTAGGATAAACATCTATAATCCCAGCAACTCAGGAGGCTTAGACAGGAGGATTACACGTTCCAGAATAAACAACAATTTATCAAAGCCCTAAGCCACTCAGCGAGACCCTGTCTCAAAATAAAATAAATAAATAAAAAGGACTGTAGATATGGCTCAGTGCTAAGATGCCCCTAGCTTAAATCTCCAGTACTGACAAATTATGACCATGAAATAATGCATGGTCACATTACAATCTCAAATTGCAAGGAAGACTGTCAAATCAGCTTCATATTTCAACATCAGTCTGAGAGAAACATGGTGATCACTCTTTCTTAAGCAGGTGTGATCACTGAGGGTCCCAGCAGTCCTGTAGGTGAGACTCTTGCCCCACTTTTACATGGAAAGTAGGTCCAGGACACCCTTGCCCAGGACACCACACTAGCTGGTTCCACATCTCCCTCCCTTACCCAACCATGAAGAACCGAGTTCCAAAGCCAGAATGCGGCACTGGTGCAGTGACCAGTGGCACTGTTACAACTGGTTAGTGATCATAACAACCAGAGGGCACAATGGGCTTATCACTCAGACATTTTTCTTCTCCTTTATCTCTCATCCTCTAACAAAAAATTTGCAAATGTATAAGATGGAGCCTAAATTTATACAGGCATTTATGATTCCACAATTACCACACAGGACATAATGCTACCTGAAGCCAGGAGGGTCCCACATCTCTCTCCCTCTCCAGTGAGCATACCAGGCAACAAGGCAAGGTGGTTCTGAGATACCTTCATCTCCTTACACACCAGGGTAGTTCAGCCCCCACCACGGGGCACCCAAACCCTTCCCTGAGACAAAACACCTAGAGGTAGCAGGTCAGTTTGTTTCAGAATGTCACAGTAACCATGGTCACCATAATGACATAAGGTTTCTATGGCAACCACAATGCAGAGTAGTTCTCTACAACAGGCACTGGGTAGAACTTTGCCCAGCTTAATTAAACAACAAATGTCCCTGTTGCCAGCAATACACTCATTATCAGAAATGGACAGATCCATCAGATAGAAAATTGGTGAGTCACAGTGGAATTCAACACCATCATTAATTGATTGGATGCCATTGACATCTTTCTGTAGAACACAGATCACTCCTAACATACAATGGTTTGACCGAAGAACTAACTGATGGTCAAAAAGTACACCCAGACCATCGATATTTTTTAAAAATCTTCAGTACAGTATTCATTAAATTACATGTAAAAACAAATTTGTATTTACTGAACTATAGTCTAATTGAAGAAAAAGATAGACAAAGTTATGATGTTCAGTATTGTAGCTATATTAAGTGCATCTTTGACTTCTGATACTTTCAACTTATGAAGGTTTACTGGGACATGACCCCATCATAAATTGAGGAACATCTACTCCTTGTGCAAATATAGCAGAAAACACATTCTTCTCAAACTCACATGGAACATTCACTGAGAAAGACCACATTCTGGGCCATAATATACCTCAATAAACTTAAATGGTGGCAATGGGTATATAAAATTGTGAGTATACTAAAAATCCTAATTGTATACATTAAAAAGGTTGCAATATTGAATTTTATGTTATGTGAATTTTTTTCTCAATTTTTAAGTCATACAAAAACTGAAGGAAATGGTCATGGTAGTCAAGTTGTGAATAAAGTCTGAGCATAAGTCCCCCCATTGAAGAATTTTCTTGGAATAATGGGAAATTGGGTAGAAAGGTATTACTCTTTTCAAGGGTAAGACATGGATGATGAAACAATGTCAAACTGTAAAATATATTTTTGTGAATTATAACCCCCCCATATGAAAAATGTAGTCTGCAAAACTTAGGAAAACTTTCTGCTCAGAATATTACTATTAGATATAAAATGATCTATTTATCAAATTCTTTAGTAAGTAGGATACAAATTTACATTGTTAATGCATAAGAATGAAATAATTTACCACCAAAGATTTTTTAATTGGTGAAATAAAATATTCATGTGATTACTATTTACTGACTCACTTTCTTTTCCAATTGTTGGTGTTAAATATGCAGGTAGAAAACAAAGGAATTGCTATGATTTCGTTTTCATGACCACCAGAGCCCCAAAACTTCCTTTACAACAGGAAAATATTCTAATATTGCTATTGTCCCTTGGCTTAATCTGGGCTGCTATCATACAATACCATAACTAGTTGGCTTAAGGAACAAATATTTATTTGTAACAGTTCTGGAGGCTGTATGACTGGAGATCAAATGCAGGCAGAATTTTTTTTTATCTAGGAAAACCTTCATTCTACTCTTTATGTCTCTTTGTGGCATCCTCATGTGCTGAGAGAGTGAGAGATATTTCATGTCTCTGTTCTTATAGAGCAACTTTGATGACTTCCTCAAAACCTAATTACCTCTTAGAGGTCATACATCCAATCATCTGCCACTGCGCATTAGGGTTGCAAAATATCAAAATTCAGGGATTGGAGACAAATCCATTCTGTCCATATAGTGTCCTTTCTTGGGGAAAGTTCAATAACTCCAAATTATTACATTCTTTTGTAAAATATTTATTATAATCTTAAATTTGAAGATATACCTACTAAGTATTTCTCATTCGGTTTATATAAAATGGATATTTAGGTGTGTCACAAAAGAACTGGTAATCTTGTTTACCATACAAAATCTTCCTCAAGCAGACAGTATGTATTGAATACTCAAAAAGTCCCAAGTATTCAGAAATAGTGCTTCTGTTGTCTCATATGGCTAAGATAATTATTAAAACTAAAACCTAAGCTGAATAAAATTAGCCAGATCAACAGAGTACAAGTCATCTTATTCCATTTAAACAAGACTATAAAGAAATCAAATTTACTCTGTGAACAAAAGATAAATGGTTACCTGGGGACAGAGCATGGTGAGGGGAGAATGCCCTGAAAATGTGATGTTCTGGGAATATAATGACAGTGGTACTTTAGAACGGCTAGTCATTTGAAAGATGTTACTGGGTATCACTATAAAGGAGTGAATACAGAAGTAGTTGTTATTTTGAAAAATTTAAATTTTTATATGCAAGGTTTTAAACTAAGTGTTGGAAAATTTATGACTTAAAATTAATTTTTAAACAAATGAGAGAACTGTAGCTACTCAGAAAGAATTCATGTCACAATTTCAAATCTCCAGAAAGACCTTTAATGTAATCAGCTCCATATTTCCACACACATCTGAGACATACATGAGATTTGCTAATTATTAATAGTCAGAAAATATATTTATTGCATATGCATGTTATACAGCGAGTTTATGGAACTATTAAATACTTTGTGACAAAAAAAAAGCATCACAAAGATGGGCCTCAACGACTTCTACAAAGCATGTTATCTGCTGAAGGCAAATTCCACCCACTAAACCTCTTCAAGAATGATATCAATGTAGCTTCTCTACTTTATGGCTCTTTTGTAAACCTCATGTGAGCTATCACACCATATACTATTGTTCAGATCTATGAAACCGTTTGACACAGGCGTTATCTCACCAGGGATGGAAGTGTCAGGGGTCTCCTGACACTGCTGCCCTTCAGATCTGGAGTAGAAGTTTCAGCAGTCATCATGACCCACATCCTCAGAACCTGTCTCTTCAGGCACTTGATATGAGCTCAGTCACCAGAGTAAGAGCTGTCCAGAGGGAGAAAGAATCCAGAAATGACTAACCTTTATTGGAACAACTACATCTGTGGAACCATGCTAGGCACTGAAGTGAACATTTGTGATCCCACAATAACCACAGAGCTATGGGACTTACACGTGTGTAATCACTGAAGGGTCCCCCAATCCTGTGGCTGAGCATTCTTGACCCCACTTTACAGAGGACAAGCTGGGTCACAGACGGCTGTCCCTTGTGTTCTCCTTCAGCGCCCCACCTTTACATTGAAAGTAGGTTCAGGACACCCTGGAGCTGGACATCATGCTGCCTGGGGCCAGGAGGGTCCCACATCTCTTTCCCTCTTCAGTGAGCGGGACACGGAGTCCCACAGTGGGAACGTGACGACTTGGGTCTGGGGTCCCTCCATCTCCCCAAATCCCAGTCCCCATGGCGGGGCATGGACACCTTCTGTTGAGCCCACGATGACGTCAGATTTCTATGGCTACTGCAATGTGCAGGTTGGCTTTAGCCACAGAAATGGCTTGTGCTGTCCTCCTCTTTGTGTTCTCTGAAAGCAAAGGCCCTCACTCTTCAGGCCCCCACCTGAGAAAGTGCTCAGATTGAGGCAATGGGGAGAACTCTGCCCACAGCCTCAGATGAGTCCAAACACCTGGAGGGGGTGGGCCTTGCTCTCCAACCACCTGAGAAAGTGCACTAATTAGAGGAACTAGGCTCAGACTGAGGCAATGGGGAGAACTTTGCCCACACCCTCAGTTGAGTCCAAACACCTGGAGGTGGGGGGCTGCTGTCCAACCACCTGAGAAAGTGAACTAATTAGAGGAACTAGGCTCAGACTGAGGCAATGGGGAGAACTCTGCCCACACCCTTGGATGAGTCCAAACACCTGGAGGAGGGGCCCTGCTCTTATCACCAGGACAGGGAAGTCTCTAGTAAAAACTCGTCAAGGTCACCATGATGACCTCAGGTTGGATGCCATGATGTGCAGACTGGACCTGTGCACTAGAAATGCATCCCATGCAGTCTTCCATTCTGCACCATTGTCTCTCCCTTATAGAAAACACCTTCACCCTTCAGGCCACTGGACAAAACACACTAATCAGAAAAGTATGTGCGGATGCAGGCAATTGGGAGCACTCTGCCCAGGTCGTTGGAACAAAATATGTGTATGTTACCAGAATTTATTGGCTTGAAAAATGATCTTAGAAACCTGGCACAGGGGTGGACACCTGTATTCTCAGCTACTAGGGAGACTGAGGGAAAAAGATCAGCCTCACATCCTTAGCGAAGACCTAAGCCACTAATCAAGATCCTGTCTCAAAATGAAATAGAATAATATGATGTTCAAGTGGGCACTCATTCAACAACCCCTCTTTTTTTTCAATTTTTTTAGATTTTTATTTTTACAGACTGCATCTTGATTTATTGCACACAAATGAGGTACAACTTTTAATTTCTATGGTTGTACACAATGTAGATTCACACCATTCATGTAATCATACATATACATAGGGTAATACTGTCTGTCTCAGTCTACTATCTTTCGTTTCCTCACCCCATCCCACCCCATTTTCCTCTACACCATCCAAAGTGCCTCCATTCTTTTCTTGCCCCCCACCATGTATCATCATCCACTTACCCGAGAAAACATTCGACCTTTGGATTTTTTGGATTGGCTTATTTCACTTACCATGATATTCTCCAACTCCATCCATTTACCAACAAGTGCCATAATTTTATTTTTCTTTATGGCTGAGTAATATATCATTGCGTATATATAGCACAGTTTCTTCATCAATTCACCAATTGAAGGGAATCTAGGTTGGTTCTACAATCTAGCTATTGTGAAGTGAGCAGCTATGAACATTGATGTGGATGCATCACTGTAGTATGCTGATTTTAAGTCCTTTGGGTATAGGTCAAGGAGTGGGATAGCTAGGTCAAATAGTGGTTCCATTCCAAGTTTTCAAAGGAGTCTCCACACTGCTTTCCAGAGTGACTACACTAATTTGCAACCCCACCAGCAGTGTACGAGTGTACCTTTTTCCCACATCCTTGCCAGCACCTGTTGTTGCTTGTGTTCTTGATAATAGACATTCTAATTGGGGTGAGATGAAATCTTAGTTTTAATTTGCATTTCTCTAATTACTAGAGATGATGAACACTTTTTCATATGTTTTTTGATCTCCTGTATATCTTCTTCTGTGAAGTGTCTGCCTAGTTCCTTAGCCAATTTATTGATTGGGTTTTTTGTATATTTGGTGTAAAGATTTTTAAGTTATTTATAAATTTTGGACATTAGTGCTCTGTCTGAACTGTGTGTGGAAAAGATTTTCTCCCATTCTGTGGCTCTTTTCCAATTCTTGATTGTTTCCTTTACTGAGAAAAAGCTTTTTTAGTTTGAATCCATCCCACTTATTGATTCTTGCTTTTATTTCTTGCACTCTGGGGGTCAACAACCCTATTTGAAGAAGTTCATGGTGCAGATGGAATCCCAGTGTACACCCTGTAGGTGTTAATGGGATGAGAATGAGTGTCGAGGGTTTATGATTCCTGCCTGCTTTTATCTGCATTCTTTTTTTCCACAGGGAATGAATGGGAAGCTTTCGCTAACATCAAATTAGAATATCAAATAAGGGGACAGAAAATCATGAGGAATGAAATGAAACGGTTTAATCCTCTCCTCTTTCTTAGCAAGGCCCTCTTGCATCACTGAGATGGCCCCAATGCTTGATTCATATTGTAAATGTGATGTGCTGTTTCTTTCTTCTACATCCTTGTGGTCTCTAGGACAGGTTTACTCTTTGCTTGAGGTAATTGTCATCACTTCTCTGGGAGAAAAGAAAGTTCAACCAGGACAAACATTGGTTAAAATAAAAATCTACACCATGTACTCTGAAGAGGATTTTTCATTGACCCTTAAATTTCTGTAAGGAGGACATGACCAAGTCAGACTGATAAAGGCTAAGGAAGGATTCCAGCACCACACATCAAGAAAGGGGCAGGAATGGGGTTCCATAGTTTGCTGTCATTGAAATGTTACATGTATTCTCAACAGGGACGATGTAGCCCATAAGAGGCATCACACTGGTTCTCAGGGGGTAGGGGGAATACATATTACAATGGTTTGTGACACTACAAACAGTCCATCTAGGATATCAATATTTTACATTCTGGGCAGAAAGTGTGAGGGGGGGAAAATGTCTAAAATGCCTCCTTAGGGGGAGAAAATTAAAAAGGGACGAAAAATGCTATATCCCAATGACTTTGTGTCAATGATGGGCCACCAGGGCTTTAATGATGGTGGACAGACAGAGAGTGAATCAGAGCAAGTGTTTTCTCTAGGAACGATTATCTGCCAAGTAAAATTTAATTTGTTTTAAAATGAAAGCAACCAAACAACACCCTAAATATTATCTCCTCTAATATGAATATTTGATAATTTGTTATTAAATCTACAGATTAGATCAGGTTATAGAAAGTTGGCAATGCTTAAATAAATCAGGGAAAATGCACTGTTGATGCCTGCTCAGTAGTGGAGCCTGGAATCTCACAAAAGCTTTTGGCCTGATGCTGGCAGGAATCTGAGTGCTCTGCTCTCCCTGGAAACTCACATTCCAGGCTGCACCACAAAAATCAGGATGCTGGCATTTCCTTAAAGTAAAATGACACAAACTAAACAATAAGTGTGCATAAAATCCGAAGTGATAGAAACAAATGCCTGAAATAATAGAGAAGTGTGTAAGAAGAGACAAACTATCTTCATCCAATAACTCCAAGTAACATATGGAGCTATTGCCCCCCCCCATGAGGTGAAGGTTAATTCCGATCCCAATTCCTGAGGGCAGAACTGACTTGGTGACTCACTTGCAAAGACGACAGTAAGCAGATGGATCATAGTCAGTGTCCACTGGAGAAACTTGGCAAACTTCACCTTAACCAAGTGATAAACGTTAGCATCACCAGGGATGTTGCATGGAAATCCTGTACTCCCAGATAGATTGTGATGAGAAGATGCTTCAAAACTCTGGTGTTTCTTCTTAAAACCCATGACTAGTGTCTAATTGGAGAAAGCAGCAGGCTCACCTGGTGATCCTCAAGCCTGCCAAGGTCAAGGAAGCAATCTGGCAGTTCTTCTCACCATTAAACAGGGAGTTATCATATGTGTTATCATTCCAATCCTAGGTGCACACCCATGATAAATGAAAAGATATGTACCATATGAATTGGCACAGGAATGTATGCAGCAGCATCATTCACAACAGCCCCAAAGTAGAAATAATCCATGCGTTTCCCTCTTGATGAATGGATAAATAAGAGTATTGGATTTTTCATCAATTAAAGGAATGAAATGCTGACATATTATAATAGAGATCAACTGTGAAAAAAAGGTGAAGAAGTGAGATGCAAAAGACCAAACATTGTGTGATTACATTTGTATGAAATGTATAGAACAGGCAAATCTAGAGACAACAACATGTGTTTCCTGGGGCTAAGTTTAGGATCAGGGTTTAACTGCACTGAGTACAATGGCACATTTTAGGGAGTGCGTGTGTTTGTGCACACATACATGTGCGTGTGTGCACAAACACACGCACACTCTCACTGGCTCATGCAAGCATGTACTCTCTCTTTCATACTCTTGCTCACACACACCAACACATGTACTCCTATAGAATCCAAGCTGTGTCGTATTAGAATTCTCTGTGCCCAGAGCAGTGTTCACACCTGTAATCGAAGCAGTTTGGGAGGCTGAGGCAGAAGGATCTCAAGTAAAAAGCCAACCTCAGTCATTTAGTAAGGCCCCAAGGAACATAGTGAGACACTGTCTCAAAAATAAAATATAAAAAAGGCTGGGTATGTGGCTCAGTAGTTAAATGCCCCTATGTTTAATACCTGGTATGGTTTAAAATTCTCTGAGAGAGTTTGTTGGGCTTGCATAGAACATATTCATCTCACCTTCCAAACAGCCATGTAACCTCTGCCCTAAACTGTGCCCTTCAGCAGTGTACACTCTAAAAACACCATACACACAGGGTTGACAATAGGGAGTATTGAAAAATCTAAATAACACAGGGATGTGAACATTATTTTACATGCATAGGACGGAAACGTAGAAAGTAGCAAAAATGCAATGACAACAATGATGCAAGATCCTTTCACTATCAGATTACCAATGAGGCACATGATCTCTCGTGAAAAAATAGGTAGTTTATGCTTCAATGTTAGGAATATAAATTAGAAGAGCATTTAGAAGTCATTATGTTAATAGAAATGCTTACAAATATATTTGCATAAGTCTATATGTATTATGTGGTGTTTGTGTATGTATAATGTTAGCAGAGTGTTAGGAAAACTATCATTTATCATAGCAAAACTGGGAAAGGAACTAAACATTCATTACTGTGACCCTAATTTAATTTTGGGGTATTCACACTGTGAAAAACCCAGCCAAGGAGAGAAAAATCTGAATCTGAAATTCTGTTGAAAATTAAAAATGCGATTATAGAAATATATATTGCTAGAACGATGTCTATATTAATTAGGGGGAAATTTGCATTACAAAGATCATAATTGTTGTGGAATCTTTTTTGTTTTTATGTGTCCAGCTAATTATCCAGTAGTTTCAAAGGGTAAAAATAAGATCATTTTGGTCCTCTCACATGTGGCTTTATCTTCCCAGCAGCGATAGACTTTGTTTTCTATCTGGAGGCCCACAGTATCCCTAAACACTGGCAATGTTCCCTTTTATACACAGACTTCCAGGAAGCTCTGTAGGATGGGCTGGATCAGAGCTCCTGCCGCCTGCTTTCCTGCTCAGCTGTTTTCAATCTTGCTCAATTTTGTAGTTCAAGATTCTGTCACAAGGTGGAACCAATACACTTGCATGATCGAAAGTCTCTACAAAGAGGTGACAGCAAGTAGCAAAACATAAAACTCAAAACCCAGAATGATTCTAATTTAAAAAAAAAACTTGAAGTAAAATACTGTAAAACATGTACCACGAAATGCCAGGTAGCTCTAGTGCCTAGGCAGTCACCAGTGGATAAGGGACAATAAAGGGCAGATGGGAGGTGACTGAGATGAGGGAGGCACTGAAGTAGGGTCTGGGCAGCTCTGTCCAGTGTCATGGAGATGGGATGTCTGAGAGGCAGTAGGAGAAGGTCTGGGAAGAGTGTGCAGGGGTGTGGTAATGGAGGACAAAGACCCTATTCTCTGGGAGAGACCCCTCTGCAGTGGAGACACCTCAACCTACACTGAGGGGGAAGATATCAATCAGTGAATACCATGTAGATTTGGGGTCAACAGCAAATGGAACTGCATTGATATCCATTGAGAAGTTTTTAAACAGAACAAGTATCATAGTCAAGCACTTTGAGTCATTTGCTAGTCTGCAAAATGTATGCCTTTTATTAAAATATTTATTGACATAGTTTCAATGCCACCTCTTAGCCCGAGTGAAGCAGGTGGGAGGGAGAAATGCAGGCTGTGAACTTGACTTGATTGGATCATAACTCTAAAGTTTATTGGAATTTTTTAAACTTCTGTATCATGATTTTCCCGGAATATAAGAGAGCACATTTTCTGGGATATCTCAGCCTGACACTAAAAGCCACTCCTGGTGTGAACTGCAAGTAAAGCTGTAACTGTGAGCTCTACTGGAGATGGAAGAGATAGAGGAGCTACAGAAATTTATACTATCTCTATTTTCCAAGGTATGCAATATATGTGCCCCTTACTTCTTTTCAATCTGTGTAAGCACATTTTGTTTTACATTTTTATACAAATATTTTAATTTCTTGATAAAAAATTTGAAACAATACACAGAAGCATTAATTGCAATTAAACTATCTCTCACTGGCCTCACTCCTACCCATGACCCAAAGGGGTCTGTTGTCAATAGAATGGTGCATGCTATGTGTCCCCAGAGGTTAGGTGTACATGGTCATATAAACTCACACACACAGGGTATTTTCCAAAAGTGGAGTGGTAGTAATCATCTTAATTTGCATTTTCCAGTAAATGTTCTCAGAGTTTTTAAAGAAATAACAAGTTTGAATTAATTCTTCAGATGTTAGCATATTTTATCATGTTTGTTGTTCAAATATGGTTTTATGTGAATTGTCAGTTAAAATTGCATGCTGAGTGCTCACTTCGGCAGCACATATACGAAAATTGGAACGATACAGAGAAGATTAGTATAGCCCCTGCCCAAGGATGACACACAAATTCGTGAAGCGTTCCATATTTTTTTCAATAAAGAGATAGAAGTTCTGAAAAAAAAACAAACAGAAATCCTTGAAGGAAACAAGGAAATGAAGGAAACAATAAACCAAGTTAAAAACTCAATAGAAAGCATAATTAACACAATAGATCACTTGGAAGACAGAACCTCAGACAATGAAGACAAAATATTTAATCTTGAAAACAAAGTCAAACAAACAGAGAAGATGGTTAGGAATCATGAACAAAACATCCAAGAAATATGGGTCATCATGAAAAGATCAAATTTAAGAGTTATTGGGATTGAGGAAGGCACAGAGATACAAACCAAGGGTATGAATAATCTGTTCAATGAAATAATATCAGAAAATTTCCCAAATAAGATGAATGAGATGGAAAATCAATTACAAGAGGCTTACAGGACACCAAACACACAGAATTACAACAGATCCACACCAAGGCACATTATAATGAAAATACCTATCATACAAAACAAAGATAGAATTTTAAAGGCGGCGAGAGAAAAACATCGGATTACCTACAGGGGGAAACCGATACGGATATCAGCAGATTTCTCAGCCCAGACCCTAAAAGCAAGAAGGGCCTGGAACAACATATTTCAAGCTGTGAAAGAAAACGGATGCCAACCAAGAATCTCATACCCAGCAAAACTTACCTTCAGATTTGATGACGAAATAAAATCCTTCTATGATAAACAAAAGCTTAAAGAATTCACAAAGAGAAAGCCTGCCCTACAGAACATTCTCAACAAAATATTTGAAGAAGAAGAAACGAAAAATAACAATCTCAGGCATCATGGGGAGGAATTACCCTAAAGAAAGAGTCAATCAAAGGAGAAACAAAGTTAAGCTAAAAAACCCAAAAAAGCTAAAATGACAGGAAATACAAGGCATATCTCAATAATAACCCTAAATGTAAATGGCCTAAACTCATCAATCAAAAGACATAGACTGGCAGATTGGATTAAAAGGAAAGACCCAACAATATGCTGCCTTCAAGAGACTCATCTCATAGAAAAACATGCCCACAGACTAAAGGTGAAAGGTTGGGAAAAAACATACCATGCACATGGACTGAGTAAAAAAGCATGGGTTTCCATCCTCATTTCAGATAAAGCAGACTTCAAGCCAAAGTTAGTCAGAAGGGATAAAGAAGGACATTTCATACTACTTAAGGGAACCATAAATCAGCAAGACATAACAATCATAAATATTTATGCACCAAACAATGGTGCATCCACGTATGTCGATCCGATCCTTCTCAACTTCAGGAGCCAAATAGACCAAAACACAATAATACTGGGGGACTTTAACACTCCTCTCTTACCGTTGGACAGATCTTCCAAGCAAAAATTGAACAAAGAAACCATAGGACTCAATGACACAATCGCTAATTTGGATTTAACAAACATATATAGAATATTCCATCCATCAAAAAGCGAATACACTTTCTTCTCAGTAGCTCACGGTTCCTTCTCTAAAATAGAGCATATGTTATGCCACAAAGCTACTCTTAGCAAATACAAAAACATAGAGACACTACCTTGTATACTATCAGATCATAATGGAATGAAATTAGATATCAACGATAAAGTTAAAAACAGAAACTACTCCAAGACCTGGAGATTAAATAGTACGCTATTGAATGATACATGGATAACAGAAGACATTAGGGGGGAAATTAAAAGATTCTTAGAGGTCAATGAGAACAAAGATACAACATATCAAAATCTCTGGGACACTATGAAAGCAGTGCTAAGAGGAAAATTCATTGCATGGAGTGCATTTAATAAAAGAATGAAAAGTCAACAAATCAATGACCTCACATTACAGCTCAAAGCCCTAGAAAAAGAGGAACAGATCATCACCAAAAGTAGTAGAAGACAGGAAATAATCAAAATCAGAGCTGAAATCAATGAAATTGAAACAAAAGAAACAATTCAAAAAATTGACAAAACAAAAAGTCGGTTATTTGAAAAAATAAACAAAATTGATAAACCCTTAGCCACGCTAATGAAGAGAAGGAGAGAGAAACTCCAAATTACTAAAATTCATGATGGAAATGGAAAAATCACAACAGACACAATTTAAATACAAAACATAATAAGAAGTTACTTTGAAAATTTATACTCCAACAAAATAGAAAACCTGGAAGACCTCAACAGGTTCCTAGAGGTATATGAGCCACCCAAACTGAATCTGGAGGACATACACAACTTAAATAGATCAATTTCAAGCAATGAAATAGAAGAAGTCATCAAAAGCCTACCAACAAAGAAAAGTCCAGGACCAGATGGATTCACAGCTGAGTTCTACAAGACCTTCAAAGAAGAGCTCATTCCAATACTCCTCAAAGTATTTCATGAAATATAGGAGGAGGGAACCCTTCCAAACTCATTCTATGAAGCTAGTATCACCCTGATACCAAAACCAGAGAAGGACACATCGAGGAAAGAAAATTTCAGACCCCTATCTCTAATGAACATAGATGCAAAAATTCTTAACAAAATTTTAGCAAATCGCATACAAAAGCATATTAAAAAGATAGTGCACCATGATCAAGTGGGTTTCATCCCGGGGATGCAAGGTTGGTTCAACATCTGGAAATCAATAAATGTAATTCACCACATCAACAGACTTAAAGTCAAGAACCACATGATTATTTCAATAGATGCAGAGAAAGCATTTGATAAAATACAGCAACCCTTCATGCTCAAAACACTAGAAAAAATAGGGATAGTGGGGACATTCCTCAACATTGTAAAGGCTATCTATGGTAAGCCCACAGCTAACATCATTCTAAATGGAGAAAAATTGAAAGCATTCCCCCTGAGAACTGGAACAAGGCAGGGATGCCCTCTCTCACCACTACTATTCAACATTGTTCTTGAAACTCTAGCCAGAGCAATTAGACAGACCAAAGAAATTAGGGGAATACGAATAGGAAAAGAAGAGATCCAACTATCCCTATTTGCTGATGACATGATTCTCTATTTAGAAGACACCAAGAATTCCACCAGAAAACTTCTGGAACTCATAAATGAATTCAGTAAAGTAGCAGGATATAAAATTAATGCTCATAAATCTCATGCATTTTTATTCATAAGTGATGCATCCTCTGAGAGAGAAATTAGGAAAACTACCATATTCACAATAACCTCAAATAAAATAAAATATTTGGGAATCAATCTAACAAAAGAAGTGAAAGACCTCTACAAGGAGAACTACAGAACACTACAGAAAGAAGTTAAAGAGAATCTGAGAAGATGGAAAGATCTCCCATGTTCTTGGATAGGCAGAATTAATATTGTCAAAGTGGCATACTTCCAAAAGTGCTATACAAATTCAATGCAATTCCAATTAAAATCCCAATGACGGACCTCATAGAAATAGAGCAAGCAATCATGAAATTCATTTGGAGGAATAAGAGACCCAGAATAGCTAAAGCAATCATTAGCAAGAAGAGCGAAGCAGGGGGTATCACAATACCAGACCTTCAACTATACTACAGAGCAATGGTAACAAAAACAGCATGATATTGGCACCAAAATAGACAGGTAGATCAATGGTACAGAATAGAGGACACAGAGACAAACCCACATAAATACAGGTATCTCATACTTGACAAAGGAGCCAAAAAATGCAATGGAGAAAAGACAGCCTCTTCAACAAATTGTGCTGGGAAAATTGGAAATCCATATGCAGCAAAATGAAACTAAACCCATATATCTCACCCTGTACAAAACTCAACTCAAAGTGGATCAAGGACCTAGAAATTAGACCAGAGACTCTGCACCTAATAGAAAAGAAAATAGGTCCAAATCTTCATCACGTTGGCCTAGGACCAGATTTCCTTAACATGCCTCCCAAAGTGCAAGAAATAAAAGCAGGAAGCAATGATTGGGATAGAGTCAAACTAAAAAGCTTTTTCTCAGCAAAGGAAACAATCAGCAATGTAAAGAGAGAGCCTTCAGAGTGGGAGAAAATCTTTGCTACACACACTTCAGATAGAGTACTAATCTCCAGAATGTACAAAGTACTCAAAAATCTTTACACCAAGAACACTAATAACCCAATCAATAAATGGGCCAAGGAAATGAACAGACACTTTACAGAGGAAGATCTACAAGCAATCAACAGATCTATGAAAAAATGTTCAACATCCCTTGTTATAAGAGAAATGCAAATCAAAATCACCTTAAGATTTCATCTTACATCAGTTAGAATGTCTTTTATTATGAATACAGGCAACAACAGGTGTTGACGAGGATGTGGGGAAAAGGGT
>JAJEJO010051023.1:0-114384 GCA_020662805.1 Glaucomys volans | reverse complement strand
ATCTCCAGAATGTACAAAGTACTCAAAAATCTTTACACCAAGAACACTAATAACCCAATCAATAAATGGGCCAAGGAAATGAACAGACACTTTACAGAGGAAGATCTACAAGCAATCAACAGATCTATGAAAAAATGTTCAACATCCCTTGTTATAAGAGAAATGCAAATCAAAACCACCTTAAGATTTCATCTTACATCAGTTAGAATGTCTTTTATTAAGAATACAGGCAACAACAGGTGTAGGCGAGGATGTGGGGAAAAGGGTACACTCATACATTGCTGGTGGGAGTGCAAGTTGGTGCAGCCACTCTGGAAAGCAGTGTGGAGATTCCTTAGAAAACTTGGAATGGATCCACCATTTGACCCAGCTATCCCACTCCTTGGCCTATACCCAAAGGACTTAAAATCAGATTACTACAATGATGCAGCCACATCAATGTTCATAGCTGCTCAATTCACAATAGCTAGATTGTGGAATCAACCTAGATGCCCTTCAATAGATGAATGGATAAAGAAACTGTGGTATATATACACAATGGAATATTATTCAGCCATAAAGAAGAATAAAATTATGGCATTTGTAGGTAAATGGATGATGTTGGAGACAGTTATGCTAAGTGAGATCAGCCAATCCCAATAATCCAAAGGCCGAATGGTCTCTCTGATAAATGAATGATGATGCATAATGCGGCGGGGATGGGTGGCAAGAATGGAGGAAGGATAGATAGCATAGGAGGGAAGGGAGGGGTGGGGTCGGGGTGGGGGGGTAAGAATAATAACAGAATGAGACAGACACCATTGCCCTGTGTACATGTATGAATGCACAGATGGTGTGACTCTACTTTGTGTACAACCAGAGAAACAATAGCTGTACTCCACTTGTGTTCAATGAATCAAAAAGTAAATAAAAAAAATAAATAAATAAATTGCATGCTGATCTGTTACTGTGCTTCAGAAACCATGGATCCAAACCTGATATCTTTAATGTATGCTGCAAATCTTTCCCCCAAAGTTTTCACACAATTCTTAGTGTAGTTTTTAAACTTTCAATTTTTTTTTCTATTTAAATCACATTTTTGACTTAACACTTGGCAGATCAAAAAATCTTGTTTTCAATGAATAACCAGGAGCATGGAAGGGTATTCTTATCAACTTAGATCATTTAAAACACACGAAGCATGAAGACAAAAATAGGAGAATATATTAAGAGTAATTCAGAATGGGCTGCTGATAGGAAAATGACAAAGATATCTCCCTCATTTACATACACTGAGTACCCTAAACTGAATAGTGACTATAATCATGAGTAAATTGAATAGCTGTTAGGATTAAAAAATATCATATATATAAATTATATGTGGTTCACTACATACCACTTTCCTCCCTCTCACTCACCTGTCCCAATACCTAAGCTTCTGCCTTTCCCTGCTCACTACTGCAGGTATCAACCATCTCATGTGTCCCCACACGCATATCTGCAGGTACAGGTGACTTTCTTCTCCTCTCACCATCACCAAGACTGCTTGAAGAGGGGGGCTTCTGGGATCAGAAAAGCAGGGGAGTGTAATCTGACCGTGTCTCAAGCCCTGGAAGCCTTTCTTCAAATAGGGAGGCAGAACTGTGTCCTCTAGGGAGAGTGAGGGAGGAGACAGCATTCTAACCCTGCTACTGTGATTTAGGCTTCTTAAATCTTGGCTTTGTCATCTGTGAAGTGAGACTGACGATGCCATTCTTACAGAGGTGACCTCAGGGTAACTCAGAAAAAAACACCCAGAGAATATGGCATGGAATAGGATTCAACATTGGGACTCCACAGTAGGGGCTGGCTGAGCCTCAGGACTAAGGCAGGCATTGGAGAAACCAGTTACTCATTTTTTCTTATAATGAGAACACAGATAGTTATGTACAGGATACAAATCCTCTCTGATGTGCTTTACATTCAAAGTTTTAGTGACAGAAGTTTCTCTACATTCTTTGGTATTTCATGATCTGGTAAGGGCTGCTCCACATCACACCTCTGAGCAAATTCAAATCCAGTCCCCTATGCTGTGAAGATAGTAGCATCTGTGACATGATCTGCCAAACTCCGTGAATAGTCATACTCACTAGCTCTGCCCTTGCTGTGCTTCATTTCTGTGTTAAAGTGGAACAAAAATTAGTTCCACCTTGTCAGTTGTGGCAAGGGTCCAATCGGTAAGGACAGGCTTGCAATGACAGCAGTGTTGATCACTGAGGAAGTCACAAGAATAATTCACTTCTGTTGCTTTTATTTCTTTTTATGAAGCACTGGGTATAGAACCCAGTGCCATGTGGATGGTAGGAAAGTGTTCTACCAGTAAACTGTATTTTTACAGTCATTTTATTAGTATGCGGGTTTTATGTTTAGCCTGGATTGTTCCTCATAACATGTATATCATTAAAAAGTAGTTTATAATGCTGCAAGTAGGATCTTGTCTCATTTTTTCAAATATGGTTGCATTTGCAGAATACAATTTCTATAAATTTTAAGTCTTTATCTATCAGAAACAGAATTTTAAGTGTTTTTATAATGATGTCATTCGTTTTGTGTATTTTCCATTTTTACAACAAAAGCACCACGGTTCTGGAAGTTGGAAAAAATTAGAAGTAATCATCTCCAACTGTTCCTGTAGAAAAGTAGACAACATAAGAATGGGAACAGCTGTAAGCCAAGGGTACTAGGTCGTATTGGGGTCTTACAATTTATGTGTGCATTTATCCACATGACAACTCCAACAGAACAGTTTCAAATGAATTGCACATGCTCAAGTAGAGGGCAAGCATGTCTCTCAAATGAACCTTACCTTCACAATCAATGGATGTCACAATCAAATGGATGTCTCCATTACCCAGACTTTTAGTGGAGGGCGTGAGAGGGAAACAGTTTTACAACATGTTTCTTTCCTTATTTCCCCAAAAGTTGTCTGGAATTAGCAGCAGGCCCATGTATTTCCCCACTAGTTAGCCAAGCAGTGACTGCCACAGGGGAGGGGGAAGAGTGAGGGACAGCAGGACGTCTTGCACTCATCATCACAGCTTACAGAGGGGAGATCTCAACCCAGTCTCATTTAACCCAGAGCCCCAGGAGCAATCAACACATGGTGATTAAAACACCTTGCTTCTGCCAATAAAAATAGTGACAGAAAAAAATATACATGCTCAGCATTTTTAATGCAAAATCAGACCAAGTTCTTAATAGGAGCCATCCTGAAACCAACCAAGGGGTTTGGGTGTGGACACATGAAAACTTCTGGCAACCATTTTTTTTTAACTGGAATGATCAAGATTAGATTCCAGATATATAGACTGGACCTAGAAAAATACAGTAAGAAAGAAAGGCAAAAATTTGACCTGGAGAAATGGAAGAGGTTTCATGTCAGGACACACTGAGACATTGTTTTCAGTAAGGTAGGATCCAGGAAACTCTGTCTTCAGACACATCACAATATATACCCAATATATACACAATTATACCTGATGACTACACACAATGATTACTTGTCAATTAAACAGATAAAAATCAATAGTTTTAAAAGTATTTTCTGCAGAATCAGAATCTGATTCTACAGCACATAAACTGGGAAAGTCTTGAAAGAGGTAAAAAGAGAAACTAAGTCTGAAAGTGGTTACACATGACAAGGAGATATATATGGCAGATCCCACTGCTGAGACAAGAATGTGCATTTATCCTTCTTGTGTGTTTTTGCCTTCTTCTTTTTCCATGAAGTAGTCAGGCATCCAGAGATGAAAATATGCCACAAAACAGTACCATATTTCACTTGATATATACATTTTATTATACATATGTGTGTATATATATAATACACACATTTATATGTGTATAATAAAAATACGAAGACAAGTCCTAAAAATGAAAAACCCCAATTCTGCAGAGTGCTGGAGATGTTTACTTCTGGACAAGAGGGAGGTTAATATACCAGGAAGAGATTTCACCATGTATTTCAATTATACATGTAATAATTTATATGTCAACATGAGCATATACCAGCTTGTTATACTCTATAATTTTTGTATATAAAGATATTTCCAAACAGTCATTATTTCCACAAGCTTTATGATTTTTAAAATTTTCCCTATTAACTTAGAACTTTTATAAGCATAACAAATTCCAGATATAAATAATTAATCAACAACCATTTATTCTGAAATATATATTGTTATGGAAACCCCAATTTACGTTTGACTTGTGTGATCTGTACTTACAACTGACATCTGAATTAGGGGGACACTCATGTAGGACTGAGCCCTCAACTAGTTGGATCTAACACCATCTCCAGGTAAAGTGGTCTGAATTCAAATGAATTAGTGAATACCCAGCTGGTGTCTTCTACAAAATCTGATACAGAACTGATTAAATTTGGTTGGGAGAAATCTCCACACAATTTGGTGGTCACAGGTACTCTATTGAACATGACAGCAGGAAAAATGTACTTTGTTTTCCCCTGCATCTTCCAGAATAATATAAATGACACACACAAGATGCAGACTGAATAGAACCAGACACAAAAGAACACATGCTATGATTCCAGGGAGGCTTCTCCTAACCTCTCAATGGAATGCAGGGGAGGAAAAACAACACAGCTCTTCCTAATTTGAAGAACTTAGGGTCCTCTTTATTACCTGTAGGTTAAGCTCAGAGGAACATGTATCCTCCCAACCCTTAACAAGTGATTTATTATACATAGGAACAAGGCTAATGCCATATTCAATGGACACACACACATATGAGAAAATAGGCAAATGGGCCAGAAGGCCAAGCCAACCCACTAACTCTAGGTGGCCTTGGGTAACTCACCACACACCTTATTTGCCTCCCCTCACTAAGGGACAGGCCAACCCTGCCTCTCAGCCACAGAAGCATAGAGAGCTAAACTATATGATTCCCATCTTGAGAAACACTCTGAGTTCATAAAAGGAAAAGAATTCACCTTGCAGGCCCAAGGAATTGATACTCATCTGTTTAATGCATACCTGTGTGGAATATTACCTTTCAAAAATATTTATCACACTTTTGTTTTTAATGTATTACCTTTTTATATTCTTAAACACATACCATCTGGTGAAGGCCCAATATCTACCCAAACCATTACTTCCACCCAAAGACATAAGGTTCTGACCAAACATCACCCATATTAGTCAACAGAATTCATCCAGTGTGTTACTTCTTCCCGAGTGTGCTGGTTAGGTGTGTGACTTCCCACAAAGTATAGGGAAAAACACTGCTTTTGACAAACCAAGTGACTGGATACTTTTAGATTGGTTTATAATCACTCTAATGCCTCCTCTGCAAAACTGGATTATGCAGTAATGAACCTGGAAGATAAAATGTTTTAAAACAAATATTACTTTCTGTTTAATTTTTACAAGGGCCAATGCATAAAACTCTAAAAAAATTAGAAAAAATCATTTAAAAAATCTTAGGCAAAGATATTGAAAAAATCTTAGGCAAAGATATTGGGACATTTGGCTTTATGATCTAGGGTCTGTACTTCAGTTTCCTCTTCTGTTAAGTGGGGAAAAAATTATCTTTATCTCATAGGTTGCTACTTTGAGAATTATTTGAGGTGATAACAGAAGAACTTTAGAAGAGTGTTAGGTACAAGGTAAATGATCAATATCCTGAGCTGTTGTGTAAATGCTTGCAAGTTCAGATTTTATAGTTTTGATAGTTTTAGAGTTTGTAGCAGCCTTTATTTGGGCAATAGACTTAAAAGTGAATCTTCTTCATCACCTGACACATTATATTAAATCAGTAAATTTTACTATGACTATTATTAGATAAGTAAACTAACCATCTTGAGAATGTCAAGCACTTGGAGCAAGGGATCTCAGAAAATAGCACCATCATGTCTCCACATGGCCAAGGTCAGGGGGCATTTCATTCTGTCTCATCCCTAGCCTTCCCCCCATGCAAGGCACTGTAGGTCCCTCCTGCCCTTCCTCCAGACATGCCCTATCCAAGTATACCCTTCCCTCCACATGGCTGCACCATAGCTCCCGTCTACCCTCATTCCTCCCATGGCCATCAGGAGAATGGTTGTCACCACAAGCTTTTTGTCCCTTTCCAATCAATTCTACACATGGTGAGCAAAGTCACATGAGAAAAAGAAGTAGATCATGTCAATCCCATACACTACCAATCCAAATATCTGAAAGAGCCTAAACCCTGTGGCTCCATCTGCCCTCTCCACCACACCTCCCATCAGTCTGCACATTGTTCATCAGGATCCAGTCCCTGAACTTTCACTGCTCCTGATTCAGCTGCTGCCTACACACTGCAGGGACACTGACAGAATGGCCTGTCCATGCCTTGCTTCTTTTTGTCATTCAGGACTTAGCTCAAAAGCCACTTCCTGAGAAAAAAATTTCACTAATAACCCAACCGATCATAATTCTTCTCATTTTCCACTGTTGTTTTTACA
The DNA here is from genome assembly GCA_020662805.1 of Glaucomys volans. Taxonomy (NCBI): domain Eukaryota; kingdom Metazoa; phylum Chordata; class Mammalia; order Rodentia; family Sciuridae; genus Glaucomys; species Glaucomys volans. Next base: position 107,921 of record JAJEJO010051023.1, on the reverse strand, counting down.
ACAAATGCACTGGTCCTCATATGAAATCACCCTGCTTATTGATCTGTTTTCTTATTTACTGCCAGTTTTCCAAATTAGAATGACAACTCCAAGGAGCCTGCTATCTTGTTATCTGTGCTGTTGCCCCAGAGCCTTGAACAGAAATCAGTGAATAAATAGTACTTCATTGGACAGACAGCTCTGTTTGATATGACAGAGAAGACATAGATATGTAAAATCAACAAGCAGGAAAGACCAATTATGAAATTACATATCAAATGTATCTGAATAATAGAGGACCTTGTTATAAATTCACAGCAGTGCTTTCCAACCAGAACCAACGGAGAAATTCTAATAAAGTAGCCACCTCCCAGCCCATCTCCATGGTTTTGATTCAGCACTTGTGAACACAAAATGTGGCTATTTTATTAAGCAGTCCCTGGTGATTTTGATGAAGTGATCCATAGACCACACTTGGAAAAATGCTATTTTAACAGTTCACATTCATGCACCACTAACTTAATGCAACCCATGCAGATTAATGGGACATCTGGAGTGTCTCTGTTAATGTAATCACTTAAAATTGCCCAGGTCTTTCCTTCGACGTAAAGACCACAGGTTACTTTCCCACATGGGATCACACTCAGACTCCGGACTTTTCCTGCTGGTCAGAGGATTGTGAATTATCAGGCTGAATAAACAAATATTGTAAAAGGGAAGTGACTTACACATAGTGTCCCCATGATCTGTTCACTCTTGTTCCAGTAGCCTGTCTAGCAGACTCCACACCACACTTAGTTCTTCTCTGTGAGCTCCTGATTCTGGCTTTCAGCATCCACACCCTTCTCAGATGTTTAACTAGAAGAGAGAGGAGAAACAATTGCATATAGAATAGAGAGGAAAGTAAGAGGATGGGAATACACATGAAATGCAGGGAAGGGGTTTGACCACGTTTTTCCTGTCCCACTGTGTTAACTGGAAGCCATGCAATGGTACTTGTCCTCTTTCCAGCTCCATCCCACAACCCTCCCACACACACCTTGGACAATGAAGGGCCTTACTTACTACTGCTTGCTGTGACATTTCCAAGATATCTCTCTGTAGCCATGGTATTCTTAGTGTCAGAGGCATTGCATTGACATAATGAAGGAGGCCAAGTTGTAATGGGAAACTTGTTGAGGCCCTACTAGATGTCACAGGCTATGGGTTCATGATTTTGGACTCTCTTTCCTAATGCTCAAAGTGGTGCTCTTAGGTGGGCTTCATGACTTCCTTTCTACAGAGAGGGAGATGATCAGACTCAGAGAGCAAATACATACACAAGGAATTCTATGGAGGTGTCAAATGAGCAGTAAGGCCAACTTAAAAGGCCTTCCCCTGGGCTATTTGGGGACAATTGAGCACAAAATATAAAATTATAATAACAGATGTAAATTCTTTGACAAAAAAGGAGTACCTGAATAATACTCACATGAATAATACATGAGTAAGAAGTATGGGGAAGAGAGAGCACTACCATGCAATTAAATGTCAACTTACAATTCTAGAAGGAATTAAAGAGTTGCAAAACTTGTCAGCTAGTATTGTAATAATTGATTATGGTAGGTAACATAAGTGGATGCTCATTCTGTACGAGTATCATAATAATCAATGAGTCACTACAGTAACTGTGCTGGTCAAGCAAAAATGGGAATAACCAACTAATACCCTGATCTTACTCCTAAGATATGCCAGAAAACAAAGAGGACTGACAAGACCACATTATCTAACTCCATTAATTGCTCACAATAAATATTCCTGGCAGCCTCAGGGACGTACACATACATATATACATAAACACACATATCCACATATTCATGTGTTATTTCCCCTTATCTCACCACCTAAGGTACCAGGAATTCAGTAAGGTGGATTTGCTGGGAACTAAAGCAGAAAAGCCACGCATCTCAACAGATTCATTTGTAACCACATATTTAAAGTTGAAATCTTCTTAACTATTTACTTCAGTGAGATTTTTTCTGAAAATGACCTATAGAACTATCTCTTGGATAGTTTTTTCCTCACTACTTTCAATACACTGCCAATGAATTTTAAGAGCTGATATTGAAATACAAGAAAAGTATATTCAATAACAAATATGTTTTCAATCCTGGATCAGACTGTGGTTTCAACTAAGAAGATTCTTCTGTACTATTACTGCATATGGGAGTTGACAGTTCAATGGAAATATAATTGATAAGGATTATATTTTAAAATAATACCATGTATAATAGTATCAAAAAGTATGAAGTTTTATGAATATCTGATCACAGATGTATAATGCCTATACAATGAACATGAGAAAGCTTTGCTGAGAGAATTTGAAAAGACATAAATAAATGGAGGATATACCATCTTCATGGGTCAGAAGACTTAGTATTTTCTATTCTTCCAGAACTATTCTATAGATTCAATGTAATACTAATAAAAACTCTACCAAAATGTTTAAAAACTGGCAGACTGATTATAAAAATTATATGGAAACACAAATGTTCTAGACTATAAAGGCAGCCTTTGAAAAAGAATACTTAGAGAATAATGTTACCTGACCTCAAAATTTGTTATGTACCTACAGTAATCTAGATAGTATTTGGCATCAAGTTAGATATATATAATCAAAGGAACAGCACAGGAGTCCATAAATACACCCACATCTCTATGGCTAGCTGATTTTTCACAAGGATACAAAGCAATTCAATGGAGAACAGTCATTCATTTCAACAAAAGTTGCTGGGACAAGTGGTATCCAAACATGCAAGTATAAACTGTGATTCACACACCACACCATATACAAAAATCAACTCAAATGGATCATATATCTAAAGATAAATCCTAAATCTAGAAAATATCTAGTGGAAAACATAGGAAAATTCTTGTTGAGTGTGGATTAGGTGCAGATTTCTTAAATGAGACACCACAATAATAATCCATAATTGAAAACCTCAACAAGTTGGAATTACTCCCATTTAAAGCTACAGATCTGCTGAGCATGGTGGCACAAGCCTGTAATCCCTACAGCTTGGAAAATTGAGGCAGGAGGAACAAAATTTCAAAGCCATCCCCAGCAACTTGGCGAGGCTCTAACAATATAGTGAGACCCCATCTCAAAACATATAAATAATCAAGATAGAAAGGAGAATAGATGAGTGTCTCAATAATCTGAAATAATCACTTAAAAAACCTTCAGATGGTCCAAATTCATGGTGGGAAGATTGACAACACAAATCACGAGTTGAGAGGAAATATATAAAAAGTCATATATCAGAAAAAGTATTTCTATCTAGAATACAGAAAATCTCATAGAAGTTAAGAAGAAAATAGAGAAATCACAAGAAAGACAGCCAGAAGATTTGAACAGATACTGCAATAAAGTAGATATACAAATGTAAAGTATGTGAAAAGATGCTCAACCTCCTCAATCATTAAGGAAAGGTAAATGAGAACTACAAGATAGCAGTACATTGCCATTGGAAAGGCCTAAACACTGAGCACACCAAGCCCTGGCAAAGTTCTGGAGGAGGCTACTCCCTACACTTGTAGTGGCAATAAAACTGGTAAAACCACTGCCATTTGGCAGCTTCTTACCATGATGATCTTATGATCCAGATTGACCTTGTAAATATTTAACTAGTGAAAGAAAGCACCATATTTTTACAAAAAGATTTATTCACAAATGCTCAGAAGACCATTATTTACAAGAGCCACACATTGGAAACACCCCCCAAATAAAACAAGAACTGAATGGATAAAACAAATTATTCTATAGCCATATACTAAATTACATGCAGCGACAAAAAAGAATTAGCCATCAATATATGAAACAAAAAGAATAAATCCCCAAATAACAGGATAAATGAAAGAAGCCAAATCAACAAAATCGAAAGTCAAACAAATACCTTTGAAATTCATTTTCAATGAATGTCTAGGACATCAAACCTATCCTATAGTAAAAGATGTGTTGTGTCTGCTTAGAGTCAGGGCAGTATTAGGGGTAAGCATACCAGGTACTATAGAACTGAAAATGTTATGTCCTGGGGAATGATAATGTCTATCTGGTTATTTTAGGAGATATAGCAGGGTATTACAACACAGTAAATTATGTAGTATCATTATTTTTGAAAACACTGAATTCTTGTATCTGACATTTTAATAATTTAGCTAATACTTGATAAATATTTTATTTTTTAAAAAGACATTATAAAATAGATTTAAAACATGGCAGTATGGAAGAAAGCTAGGAACATCTTCTATCAACTATATATTTCAATACCTATCAGAGAGATACATGAGAATCAGTAATGATTATTTCAGCCTGTATTATCATTGAAGATCCCAGCAATCAATCCTGTGGGTGAGTTCATACCCCCATTTTACAGAAGAGGACAGGCTCAGAGAGACTTGTTACCTGTCTTATTCTACCGTGTCCTGGCTGTTCAGGGAAAATACTTCCAGGACACTCTGGGACAAGACACCACACTCATTTTGGCCAGGAATGGTTCACATCTTTCTCCGTCATGAGATATTGAGTCCCAAAGCAAGAATGAATGGACTTAGATTTGGGATCCATTCACCTCCCCACACCCCACAGAGGTTCAGCCCCCACATCAGGGTACCCATACACTTATGTGAATCCAAGAACCTGAAAGGAGATCACTACTGTTCCTGCCATGCCAGGTCTGTCTCTACTAAAAGGTCACCATGGTCACTATAATGATGCCAGGTTACTATAGCAACCCCATTATGAACACTGGTCTTATAAACTAGTAACACCTATTTAGACCTTTATCTTCTTCAGAGGAAACACTGAAGAAGAGGAACCTTCTGAAGAGGAAACACTTTCACTCTTCAGGCTACCAACTGAGAAAGCATACTAATTAGCAAGACTGGGGACTAATTAGAGGCCATCTTAAGTCCTAACCTGGGCACCAGACCAAGATCCTTCTCTGAGGAGTCTCTGATAACTCCAGTCGGTCTTTCCATCTCCAGTATATCGAGGTGGCTCTACGGAGATCACCAAAACTTCCAAAAGGACATGGCCCTGGACCAATCATTACTGTGACCTCTCTACCTCCTCAGCTACTGTAAATGTGAAGAGAGACAGGAACTCAAGGAATGGCTGTGTGACAGTGCAGGCCAAGGAAGGAGAAGGAATTCACCCTGGGGTGACTCAAGCACTGGGCCCAGGAAGAACTTCCCACTCTTGCTCCAGTGTCATTTTCTGAAGGTCCAGTGTCACCTCCTCCTGGAGCTCCAGGAAGGTACTACAGCCCAGATCATGTGCATGCCTGATGTAAACACAGACTGCCTCAACAGACTACAGGAAGACAACGATTTTTCAATAGAAAGGTTGAGGATTTTCTCCACCACAACTCCATTACACTGCACAGCACAGAGATGTCACTGAATTCCCTATGTAATATGTATGAGTGTGTGTGGTATCCTTCCAGCATTCCAAAATACTCACTAAAGCACAACAATTCCCATTAAGGCTCACAAATAATCCCATTAAAGAGCAGTGCAGTTAGGAAGTTGGACTGCAAAGGACACAAACAGTGGATTTGTGGATGATGCAAAAACCCCATGCTTGGATTGAAGGTTGCCCCTAAACTCCACACAAGGCTCCCTTGAGTGAAACAATCAGTTACAATCAAGATACACCCACAGACAATGCCAAATAAATTAGCAAGCTGGATGAGAATAACTGTGTTGCAGAAAAATACACAGTATTTTATTTAGGGAGTTCTCATGTGGAGAGAAAGGACAAGGTTATGTATAGTAGTGATAACCACCTCATTTTTTATAGTGATTAGAGAAGAAAAGGGATGGAATTATGGAGTAATATTTTTTAATTTACCTGGATTAATTTTATAGTCATCTGTTCCTGAAATAAATAAGTAACAGATATTTTAGGAACAATACTTTTATCATATATATAATCTGTCCTTTTTATTGCTAATGTTTAATACTGAGTCACAGGCAGAAGTTAAAAGCATTAATAGTCAGCATTCCCATTGTCATTGAAATTCACATCATGCTATTATATTGTTTTTCCTGTACATTAATATATACAAATATATATTGATGTTACATTTTATATAACTACTGCAATACTATATATATATATATATATATATATATATATAGCCTGTAATCTGTTTTGCTGTTATTTTTTTTATCTGAACCATCATGCTAATTACTAATGCATAGATAAAGCATTCTAATGATAAAAGAGTATATAAGATATCATCTAATTAATTTTCCTATTATTGAATAATGTACCACCAGCTAACCAAGCCCCATTTCTTTTCTTTCTTTTTTTTTTACATGGATTTGTTGAACCCAGGCACACTTAATCACTGAGCTACATCTCCAGCCCCCTGTGTACCACCTTGGCTAGCCAAGCCCCATTTCTTGAACAATGTACCTGATTAGAAATTCCATATTTTGAGCATAGTAAATAATAGGTCTGCATCTGCTCATGAGGTTCTATAGACTTCAGAGGTTTGAGGTCTATAGCTTCTTAGTCTCTGTGTTAATTGCTTAATGCAACAGTTGTAAAATCAAATGTTGGTGGAACTCTGTAATACCTGGCAGTGTAATCTCCACATTTTTCATTCACATTTTTGATGGCTGGTGGAATGAGGATGATGATGGTGATGATGATAATGAGTAATACAAAAGCCCATATTATAAGGCACATAATAGTTTGCTCTATATCATACAAACCGCAAGTAGTAGTTCCCAGGCTCACACCCAGGCCCTCTCACCCCAAAGGCCAGGCTGCTAACCATTTTTTGTATAGTGAGTGTCTTTCTGTGTTGGATCAAAAGCAATCAAAGAGAAAGGATTCACACAAATCTTGGGGTCAGTAGATGGCTGTGGCATCCAGGATGCAGACTGGCTGTCTCTCACCATCTGTCTAGCTAACCCATTATTATTCTTTGCTACTGAAATATTTCTTCTTCTGGAGCTCAGTAAGAAAATTCTTCAAATGTGTCACACTAGAAAGAAACAAGAGAGCAGAAAGCACATGGAATCTAAGGAATTAGATAGGACCAGTATTTGCTTCCTCTGCTACATTTTAGATGTTCTATGTTTCAAATCTTCTCTTTTATGAGATACATGTATTTTCCCTTGGAATCAGCAATTCCTCTTCTAAGAAATACATCCCAAGAATACAAGGAAAATACAGAGGCATAAGCTTTAAGGTCTTTCCTGGCAAAACAAATCAGAACAACAGAAAACTAAAAATAAGAGAGATCCACCAATAAGGGACTGATTGAATAATCTAAGGCACATCTACATCCTAGAGTATTATGCAGGTATGATAAACTAGGAAGACTCCTTTCTCTACTACTATATAGTGAATCTTAGGATACATTGCCAAGTAAGAAACCAAGGCCCAGAAATAATGCATCCAGCAGCTTCTGTCCCCTCTTGTAGGCACTGACTACACCTGGCTATTTAAGTTGTTAAATACATGTGAAATTAATAATTCCATTTCTCTATCATGCTCATCACATTTTGTGTATTCAACTGCCTGAGAGAGCTAGTGGCTACTGTATTGGGCAATGTAGATACAGAATATTTCCATCTGTGTGGAAACTCTTGGACTAATGTACAAAATACTACTTCTTATCTATGAAATAGAAGAAAACTCACGTAAACTTTATACTTTCTTACATTTTTAAAATTCTAAAGTTAAAATAATAAGTGAATGATGCATATTCTCTTAGAAATATTATATTTACTGGATCCATGTGATGAAAAGAACCAGAAATATCAAGCAATCACATAGTCATTAGTAACTCTAGTACCCAGATTGGATCCTCTAAAAACATGTCCTACTAAAAGGAACCAAGGTCCCTTGGAGACATGTCTGACTGCAGCTGTGGGTTGGGACTGTACCTCACAAGACAGAAAAAAAGAAAAAAGGTTTGAATAGACAATCTGCTAAAGAGGATATACAAATGTCAATTATGCAAAAAGCTGCTCATCATCATTAATGACTAGGAAAAGGGAAGAGAAAATGACCATGAGACACTAGTACATTCCCATGAGGATGACCAGAATTGAAAAGCCTGAGCATACCAAGCCCTGACAGGATTGCGGAGGATGCAACTCTCATACACTGCTGGGGGCAATGGAAAAGGGAACAACTACAGCAGACAGTTTGGCAGGTTCTTACCATGCTAATCTTATATCTATGACCTGATCCAGTCAGGTGCTCCCAAATATTTACCTTAGGGGAAAAAGTGCATATTTCCATGAAAGAACTCATTCAAAATGCTAATAGCAGCTTCATTGCAAGAGCCCCAAATAGGAAAAACATATCCAATAAAATGTATAAAACATTGTGGGATAGGCATATATGGAAATGGTATTTGGCAATAAAAAAGAATGAACATGCTGGGGTATACTCAGAGAGGAGCACTTGTCTAACAAATACAAGGTCCTGAGTTTAATCCCCACCAGTACAAAAAAATGAATAAGTTGAATAATGAACCACTGATAAATACAACAAAATGGACAAATCTAAAAATAAACTGCGTGAATGAAAGAAGACACATCAAAAAACAAACAAAAAAAAAACACCTCTATGATTCCATTTAAATAAATTTATTGGACATGAAATCTTCTCTAAAGCAAGAGAAGTGCCATGCTTGCCTAGATACAGGGCTTTAGGTGTGGTATGAAAGCTCAGTATTATAGAACTGATAATGTCATGTTCTGGAAAAATAATTAGGATAATATTGAAGTCTACCTGGTTACTTAAGGGACTGTAGCTGCTATTATGACAAGAGAGCAAATATATGGTATTATTTTTGAACATAGCAAATTCTTGTACTTGAAATTTTAACTAACATTTGCTAACTTCTTGGCTCCTTTTAAAAATTCAGTATAGAGTTGGTGGGGTAACAGAAACCTGTACTCCCACAGACCAGGTGGCACAGATAGGAGGATTACAAGTTCCAGGCCAGCCTCACCAATTTAGTGAGGCCCTAAGCAACTAGTGGGACCCTGTCTCAAAATAAAATAAAATAAATAAAATAAAAAGGGCTGGGGATGTGGCTCAGTGATAAGGTGGCCTTGGGTTAAATCTCTAGTACCAGTGGACAAAAACATGGTGACAATGAAAGAAAACATGGTCACATTACAATTTCGAATTGCAAGGAAGAATGTCCAATGAACTGCAAATGTGAACCTCAATCTGAGAGAGACTCTGGATCACTGTTAAATAAGCAGGTGTTATCAGTGAGGGTCCCAGAAACCCCAGGGGTAAGAATTCTTGATTTTCCTTTACATGGAAAGTAGGTCCAGGACACCCTGGCCCAGGATACCATAGTCACCAGTAGCACATCTCCCTCCCTCACCAAACAGCAAAGCACTGAGTCCCAAAACCAGAAAGAAGCAGTCACTCAGTGCCCAATGGCATTGGTACAACTAGGCAGTGATCATAACAACTAGAAGGTATGTGGACTTCTCAACAGGATCTTCTCCCTCACTTTTTCTCATCTCTTATTTTCTAAGTAGAATTTGAAAAGGAATAAGAAGTGGCCTAAATTCATATAGGCATTTATGATCCATCAATAACCACACAGGACATCACACTGCCTGCAGCCAGGATGGTCCCACATCTCTGTCCCTCTTGAGTCAGTGGGTCTCAGGAACATGATGTATTGGGTCTGAGATCCCATTATCTCCCCATACCCCAGACCCTACACTGAGTCCAAGCACAGTTAGGCAGGACACTGCTCTTCTCACCAGAGCAAGTCACTCTCCTTTAGAATGTTCTCATGCTCACCATTGTTGCCATAATTACATATGGTTTCTGTGGCAACTGTGATTCCCAGGTTGGTCTTTAGCACCAGAAATGCCTCTGCACAGTTCTTCTCTTTGTCCCCTGCCATTCGCTAAAAGAAAAACATGTTCATTTTTTGGCTAGGTGAGAAAGTCTAGAAATTAGAGGAACTAGGCTTAGACACAGTCAATGGGAAGAACTCTGCCCTGCTTAGTGGAACAAAGAATGTCCCTGTTGTCAACAACACCCTCATTATCAGAAATGGAGAGACTCAACCAGTAGAAAATTGGTAAGGTCTCAGTTGAATTCAACAGCACCAACAACTGACTGGATATCATTGATATCTATCTGTAGAACACAGATGGTTCCTAACTTACAATGGTTTGACCTCTGAACTATCTGATGATCCAAAAGCATACCCCTATCATTGTTCTGTTTTTAACTTTCGGTAGAGTATTCAGTAAATGACATGAGATATTCAATACTTTATCATAAAAACAGTTTGATATTAGATGGTTTTGCTGAACTGTAGGTTAATAAAATGTACTGTATACTTTAAAGATAGATAGACACAGCTGGGCATGGTGGTGCATGCCTGTAATGCCAGAGACTAGGGAGGCTGAGTCAGGAGGATTCCAAGTCAAGACCAGCCTCAGAAACTTAACAAAACCCTAAGCAACTTAGTGAGACCTTGTCTCAAAAAAAAAAAGTGAAAAGTGTTGGGGATGTAGTTCAGTCATTAAGTGCACAATCCCTAGTACCAAAAACGAATAGCTAGACAGAGTTAAGATGATCAGTAATTTAGCTATATTAAATGCATCTTTGAGTTCTGATATTTCAACTTAAGAAGTTTATTGTGATATAACTCCATCATAAATGGAAGAGCATCTATACCTTATCCAAAAATAGCAGAATATAAATTCTTCTCAAGTTCACAAGGAACATTCACTGAGATAGACCACATCTGGGGCCACAATGCACCATAGCAAATTTAGATGGTGGTTATTTTTATACAAATTGGTGAATATACTAAAAAAACCCCCACTTAATTGTACATTTTAAAATGGTTAAAATGTTGAATTTTATGTTATGTGCATTTTCTCCCAATTTTTAAAGCATGCAAAAACTGAAGGAAATGGTGATGGTATCCAAGTTGTGAACAAACTCTGAGCAGAAATCCCCTCATGGTAGCATATTCCTGAAATCACAGGAAACTGGATAGAAAGATAGTACATTCTTCCAATACAAGACATTTATGTGGAAACAAAGTCAAATTGTAAACTACATTGCTTTGTGGAGCTGGAGTTGTAGCTCAGTGGTAGAGCTCTTGACTAGCACCTGTGGGGCACTGGGTTTGATCCTCAGCACCACATAAAAATCAAGCAACCAATCAATAAATAAATGCATTGTGTTCATCTTCAACAAAAAATATATTTTAAGAATATATTGTGAATTCTAACCACTCCCCAAAATCTGAAAACTGTATTCTGCAATAGCTAGCAAAAATTTCTACTGAAGTCCATTACCACTACATTTCTGCAGAATGATCTATTTATTAAGTTCTTCAGTAACAAACTTACATTGTTAGTGAAGAAAATGGAAGAAATTACATTGAAAAATTTGTATTACATGGAATACCTCTTTTTAATTACTGGAAAAAAAACAAATTCATGTGATGACTATTAACTTATTCATGTTTTCATACTCTTGGTACTAAATATGTAGGTAAACAAAAATATCTAGGACCCAAGCCAATGCTTTGGTTTGGTTCTTATCACCATCAAAGCCCAAAAGCTTGCTTTACAACAGGGAAAAATACTAATACTGTAATTGACCCTTGGTTAGTCAGGGCTGCTATCATAGAATACCATAACTGGTTGGCTTAAATAACAAACATTTATTTTTAACTGTTCTGGAGACTGGATGGTTGGAGATTAAGGTTTAGGCAGGATATTTTTTTATCTAGCAAAGACCCTTGCCTAGTCTGCATATACTTTCTTCTTGCAGCATCCTTACATGGCTGAGAGAGAGAGATATTTCACATTTCTGTTTTTATAAGGCTACCCTCATGACCTCATTCAAACCAAATTACCTTGTTAGGGTCACACATCCAAATAATATCCCACTGGAAAGGAGAGCTTCAACATATCAATTCAGGAGGAGGGGATAAATTCCTTCTGTCCGTACAGCATCCTATTTTGGGGAATGTTTAATAACTCCAAACTGCTCTATTCATTTGTAAAGTACTATATTCTTACATTTATAGATAAAAATGTTAAGCATTTTTCTTCAGTATATATAAAGTGGATATTTAGGTGCTTCACCAAAGAACTGGTAGTCCCCTGTTTCCCATACAAGTCTTCCTCTGGTGGATAGTATGTGCTGAATACTCAAAGTCTGTCCTAAGCATTCTGACATAATGCTTTAAAACTAAAACAAATATGTAAGCTGAATAAAACAAGTCAGATCATAGAAGTACAAGCCATGTGATTCCATTTAAATAAAATCATAAGAAAGCAAATCTGTTTTGTTAACAAAAGATAAGTGGTTGTCTTTGGACAGAACATGGTGAGGGGAGAATGTTCTGAAACTGTGATGTTCTGGGAATATAATGATATAGGAGCACCTGACCATTTGAAAGATGTTACTGGGTATCACTATAATAAGGCAAATACACAAAGTAATTGTTAGTTTACATTTTTAAAATTCTTATATGGGACATTTTGAGCTAACTCTTGAAACATTTCTGGCTTAAAAATAAGCATTAGACAACTGTAGCTACCCAGGAAGAATTCATGTTACAATTTCAAATCACTAGAAGGATCTTCCTTGTAAACAACTGCATATTTCCACACCCACATGAGAGGTACATGAGATTAGTTGATTATCATTAATAATCAGAGAATATATTTAAAAGTGTGTTGAACAACATGTTCCTTATGAAACTATTCATTACTTTGTGCAAGGAAAGTAATCCCAAGGATGTGCCTCAAGGGCTACCACAAAGCATGGTAGCTGCTGAAGGCAAATCCCACCTGCTGAACCTCTTTGAGGATGAGCTTAAAATAGCTGCACTACTTTCTGGCTATTTTGTGAACCTCGTGTGTGCTATTCCACCATGTACTCTTGTTTAGATCTATGAAATCATTTGAGGTTGGCATTATATCCTTCCAGGATGGAAGTGTCAGGGGTCCGCTGAGCACTGCTGATTTCAGGTCTGGAGTAGAAGCTTCAGCAGCCATCATGACCCACATTCTCAGAAACTGTCTTCTTCAGGCACTTGACATAAGTTCTGTCACCAGAGGAAGAGCTGTCCAGGGGGAGAGACAGAATCCAGAAATTACTATGCTTTATTGGAATAACTATATCCATGGACCCATGCTAGGCACTGAAGTGAGCACTCGTGATGATCCTACAATAACCACAGAGTTATGGGGCTCGCCTCATGTATTAGCCCTGAAGGTTCCAGCAGTCCTGTGCGTGAGCCTTGCTACCTTCATTTTACAGATGGGCTCACAGAGAGCTGTTCCTTGTTGTATCTTCCAGCACCCCACCTTTACATGGAAAGTAGGTCCAGGACACCCTGGAGCAATACACCACACTGCCTGGCACCAGGCGGGTCCCATGTCTGTCTCCTGCAGTCAGCCGGGCTCTGAGTCCCAGAGCAGGAACAAGGTGACCTGGGTCTGGGATCCCTTTGTCTCCCCACACCACAGGGAGGCTCATCCCCCATGGGGGACACTCACACCCTCCACTGAGAGCAGACACCTGGAGGCTAGATTCTGCTCTTCTCAGGATAGCAAGTCTGTCTCCTTTCAAATATCATCACAGTCGCCTCAATTGCATCAGGCTTTTATGGCAACTGCAACGTGCAGGTTCTCCACACCAGAAATGACTCTGGGCAGACCTCTTCATTGTCCCCTCCCCTTTCTCTGGAAGCTAACCGCCCTCGCTCTTCAGGCCACCACCTGAGAAAGTACACTAATTTAAGGAACAAGACTCACTCAAACTCAGACAATGGGAAGAACTCTGCCCACACCCTCAGATGAGTCCAAACTCCTGAAGGAGAGGCCCTGCTCTTGAACCCAGCAAGTTGGTCTCTTTTAGAATGTCATCACAGTCACCAAATTCGCCATAATGACATCAGGTTTCTGTGGCAATAGTGGTGCAAAGGTTGTTCCTAAAATCTGAAATGCTTTGCACAGTCTTCCTGTCTGTCCCTTGTTTCTCCCTTAAAACAAGTCACGTTCACCTGAGAAACAAACTAATGAGAAAAAAATATGTGGGATGCAGGCAACTCTGAGCGCTCTGCCCAGGTATTTGGGACTAAGTATGTGCCTGCGCGACCAAGATCTCAGGTACTAGGGAGGGGGAGGGAGAAGGATCCCAAATTCAAAGGCAACCTCAGCACCTTAGAGAACCCCTAAGCAACTTAGTAAACCCCTGTCTCAAATTGAAAAATGATAATGATATTGTGTCTAAGTCAGTGCTCATTCAACAACCCCTCTTTGAAAAAGTTGATGGTGCAGATGAAATCCCAGTGTCGGATCCTGTACGTGGTAATGGATCTAGTGTGAATGTCAAGGTTTTATTATCCCTGCCTCTTCTTTATCATACTCTCCTTCCAGTGGACATATATGGGAAACTGTTTTCCCAACATCAAATTAGAATGTCAAGTAAGGGACAGAAAATGCTCAGGAATGAATTGAAATGGTTTCATCCTTTTCTTCTTTCTCAGCAAGGCCCTCCTGCAACACTGAGAGGCCTCAAATCTTGATTTGTAATGCAAATGTGAGGATGGGCTGCTTCTTTCTGTTATATCCAGTTGGTCTCCAAAGCAGGTGTCCTCTTTGGTTTAGGTAACTGTCATCACTTCTCTGTGAGAGGAGAAAGTTCAGCCAGGACAAACATTGGTTGACATCTAACTCCACGCCATGTACTCTAAAGAGGATTTCTCATTGACCCTTACAATTATGTAAGTAGGGCACAGTGAGTCCCCATTAACAGATGCACAACTTCAGACTGACAAAGGTTAAGGAAGGATTCCAGCACCACCCATCAAGTAAGGGGCAGGAATGGGGTTCCATAGTTTGCTCTGATTAGAATGCTACATCCTTTCTCAATAAGGATGATATAGCCCACAAGAGGCTTCAAACTGGCTCTTAGGCATAGAGGGATTGTACATATTACAAAATTGGTTTGTGACACCACAAAAACCCACAGCACATATTTAACATTCCATCCATGATATCAACATTTTATATTCTGGGCAGAAAGTGTGGGAGGGGGAAATTGTCTAGAAAGCCTTCTTATAAGAAGATAATAAAAGAAGGATAAAAACTGTAATATCCCCAATGATTTCATGTCAATGATTGGCCACCAGGGATTAATGATGGCAGACAGACAGAGGCTGAATAAGAATAACAAGTGTTTCATGTAGAATTGATGATTAGGATTTTTAGTTGTAGATGGACACAATATGTTTATTTTATTTATTTTCATGTGGTGAACCCAGTGCCTCACACATGCCAGGCAAGTGCTCTACCACTGAGCTATAACCCCAGCCCCCAAATGATTAGTGTTTAAACTAATGTAACCAAACTATACCATAAGTGTATCTTCTCTAATTTGAATCTTTGCTTAAGTAATTTGTTATTAAATCTACAGATTAGATTGGGTTATAGGAAGTTGGAAACGTTTATGTAAATCAGGTAAACTGATTAATACCTGCAGAGTAATTGAGCCTAAAACCTCACTAAAGCTTTGTGTCTTGCTGCTCCCAGGAATCTGGGTGCTCTGTTCTCCCTAGGAACTCACATTCTAGGCTGCCCCACAAAACTTGGGACCCTGGCATTTCCTTTAAATGAAGTGACACAACCTACATAATGAGTGTGCATAAGTCCAAGGTATGTAGACAAATGGCTGAATTAATGAAGGAATGGGTAAGAGGAGAAAAATTATCTTCATCTAATAATTCCACATAACATATGCTCCTACCTGTCCTTCATGAGGTGAAGGTTCATTCTGATCCCAACCCTTGAGGAAAAAACTGACTTGGTGACTCACTTACAAAGATGACAGTAATCAGATGGAACACAGTCAGTCTCCCCTGGAGAAACTTGGCAAACATCACCTTAAACAAGTGATGAGGGTTAGCATCCCCAGTCACATGTTCCCTAGTCACATGGCTATCCTTACTCCCATATATAATGTGATGAGTGTGTGCTTTAAACCTCTGGTGTTTCCTCTTAAAACCCATGACCGTGGTCTATTCTGGAGAAAATACCAGGCTAAGCCATTTCTCCTCCAGGTTGACAAGGTCACAGAAACAGTCTGGCAGTTCTTCTCACCATTAAACAGGGAGTTATCATATGTGTCATCAATTACAGTCCTAGGGACACACCCAAGATAAATGAAAACATATGTCTACATATAAACTGGCACAGAAATCTATGTATCATTATCATCATGCACAACAGCCAAAAAGTGGGAATAACCCATGCATTTCCCTCTTGATGAATGGATAAATAAAATGGAGCACTGTATTTTTCATCAATTAAAGGAATGAAAGACTAATGTGTTACAATAGACATCAACCATAAAAAAGGGAAGAAGTCACACACAAAAAGCCAAACATTGTGTGACTCTATTTGCATGAAATATCTGGAATAGGCAAATCCAGTGACACAAACACGTGTTTCTTGGGGCTGAGGTTAGGATCAAGGTTTAACTGCACTGAGCATAATGCCACATTTTAGGGAGATGGAATATCTAAAACTCAGTTATTCAACTCTTTGTGTATACTAAAAACCATCAAGCTGTATCTTTAAAATGGGTAAATGGGTAAGTGTGTTGTTTCCAAAATATATTGCAAGAAAGCTGTTAAAGTATAATATTGGTTTGAGCTTCTGTTGTATCACAATAACACTCAAACTTTGTTCTAAGTTTTTATGCACCTGTATTTTATAAACATGAATATGAACAAAACTGTGGCTTTATCCTACCCTGAGGACTCTACATCCTGCATAACTCCAAGCAATGACTCTCCTCCCACCACCCATACTCCCTTGGGTTGTTCATTTGCGTAAAAGTCAATTTACACCTCATCACCTCCACCTACAGCACTGGTTTGATAGAGGGTCCACTGGGGTCCAAGGCCTGTCCTCTGAGACAGCCTATCAGCACTGTTACTTGCCTTACTCCTCTGTGGCCCTGGGCAGTCTAAGCAGCACCACCTTTGTGAATGTCAGGATGGCAGTACTTATTAGAGGGCTCCAAAGGTGCACACCCTTGGTACCAACACTTTCTCTTTCACAAGTTGATCACCAGGATGGAATGAAGGATGTCAACGAGGCTCAGGTTATAAGTATGCCAGGCTGAAAATTCCCTTCTGGATCTGAATGTAGGAAGGGAGAGGGCCAAACAGTATGCAAAGTCACAAAGGGATGAAAAGAAGACTAGGAAAATATAGTTGTCACCACATGTGTGCAGTGCATACAGATTCGCTCTCAGTCGCTCATGCAAGCACACTTCCTGCATAAACATACTCCTGTAGAAACCAAGATCTGTTGTCATATTTAAATTCTCCAAGACAGTTTGCTGGACTCAAATAGAATACATTCATCTCACCCTGCAAACAAGGACGTGCCCTCTGCCCTGAACTGTCCTTTACCAGTATACACTCTGAAAACACCATACACACATGGTTGACAACAGGGACTATGAAAACCCTTTGAATAACTGTGTTGTGAGCATTGATCATTTTAAATGCACAGGATGGATTTCTAGAACGTAGCAAAAATGTGATATTGACAACAATGATATAAGAGCCTTCACTATCAGATTAATGATACTGGTCTTGAAAATCAGGAGCAGGTGCTTGTTCCCCCAGTGTTAAAGATTAAACACCCGAAAATTGCCAAGGCAAGAGTAGAAAGCAAATTTCACATAAGATACAGACCAGAAAGGGAAAGGGGAGAGGGAAGAGAAGAGAGAGGAGAGAGTTTCCTCCAAGAGAAGAGCTGGGGACCTAGAGCTGGTGCCCATGAGAGTGGGAATGTCTTCCATTTTTTTGACCCCATGTTTCCTTTCCTCTCCTTCCTGTTCTTCCTCCTATCTTGCATAACCAAAAGGCAGGAAAAGAACTTTCCCAGGGGTAGTTGCTTGTCTTGGAATGTGTGATTATTCTCCTCAACCAGTTGATGGTGCTATCTAGCCATTTCCTTTTTCTTTGATAATCAGCTCTCTGTTCTTTGACCTGGTCTCATTAGCAATGATTCCCACTATCTCTCAAGTGTGGAGAAATAGGTACTTTCATGTTTCCATATTAGAACATAAAT
The DNA here is from genome assembly GCA_020662805.1 of Glaucomys volans. Taxonomy (NCBI): domain Eukaryota; kingdom Metazoa; phylum Chordata; class Mammalia; order Rodentia; family Sciuridae; genus Glaucomys; species Glaucomys volans. The sequence goes on along the minus strand of JAJEJO010051023.1, from coordinate 89,762 downwards.
CAGTAACAATATTTAGAAGTCATTATGTTAACAGAAATGCTTATGAATATATTTATATAAGTGTATATGTATATGGTTTGTGTGCAAGTATATATATATACACACACACTCTCTCTATATATATGTATATATATATATATATGGTGATAACTATATATATAGTGATAACAGGGTGTCAGTTACACTACTGTCATAGAAAAACTGGACCAAGAACTGCATTTTCAATATGTTGATACTAATGAAATTCTGGGGCATCCACACAGTGAAATGCACAAAGGGGAAAAAACCTGAAATTCTGATAAAGATTAGAAATGCGATCATAGAAATATATTTTGCTGGAAAGATACCCATATTAAGGAGAAAGTTGTGTTACAAAGATCATAACTGATGTGGAAACTTTTATGTTTGTCTCTAGCTATTTATCTAGAAGTTTCAAAGTATAAAAATAGGATCTTTTTGATCCTCTCACATAGAACTTTCTCTTCCCAGTAATAATAGACTTCACTTTCTGGCTGGAGGCCCTCAGTATCCCTACACACCGGCAATGTCCCCTTTATAAACAGACTTACAGAAAGCTCTGTATAATGTGATTGGTCAGAGCCCCTCCCTCTGTCTTTCTTTCTCCACAGTTTTCATGGTGCAGTTCAAGATTCTGTCACAAGGTGGCACTAACGCACCTGCATTATCAAATATCTTTAGAGAGAGGCAGCTACAAGGAGCAAGAATAACAACTCGAAATCCAGCTATAAACAGTATTCTATTTCTATTTCTTCTTTGTATTAGGATTGATCTCAGGGGTGCTTAACCACTGAGTCACATCCCCAGCCCTTTATATATTTTATTTTGTAACGGGGCCTTGCTAAGTTGCTTACGGCCTCACTGAATAGTTGAAGCTGACTTTGAACACACACTCCTCCTGACTCAGCCTCCCTAGCCACTGGGATTACCAGCATGCACCACTACACCTAGTGGAATGATTCTAATTCTTAATAGAAACAAACACACCAACAAAATCTCGAAGGAATAAAAGAATACTGTAAAAAATGTCCCCTCAAACACCAGAAAGTTCTAGTGTGCCTTGGAACCACCAGTGGGCGTAGGGCAATGACGGGCAGGTGGGAGGTAACTGAGACCATGGGGGCAAAAAAGCCAGGTTTGGGCAGCTACGTCCAGTGTTATGGAAATGGGATGATTAAGAAGTATTTGGAGAAGGTCTGGGAACAATGTGCAGGGGTCAGGTAATGGAGGGAAAAGACCCTATTCTCTGGGAGGGACCGCTCTGCCGTGGTGGCACCTTAATCTACACTGAGAGAGAAGAGATTGGTGTCAACAGCAAATGGTACTGCTTTGGTATACATGTGAAGTTTCTAAAGAATGTGTATCATATTCAACCATTTTGGGACATTCGTTACTCTGTAAAATGTATGCTTTTTATTAAAGTATATATGGACACAGGTTCAATGTCACATCTTGGCCAGAGTGAAGCAGACTTGGGGGAGAATGCAGGCTGTAAATGACTTGATTGGATCATAACTTTAGAGTTGTTTTGGAATATATTTTTACCTCTGTATCCAAGATTTTCCTGGAATGTAGGAAAGCACCTGTTCTTGGAAATCTCATTCTCAGATGGAAAGTCAGTCTGGTGTGAACTGAAGATAAAAGTGTAACTATGAGCTCTACTTGAGGTGGCAGAGATAGAGGAGCTACAGGCACACACACAGAGTCAATTCCATTTTTCAATTGACCTCATTTTACACATGAAATTAATTAAAATGAATATTTCTCCAAAGAATGGAATAAATGTACCCCTTACTTTTATCAATCTTGTACACAAGTTCTTTTTTACATTTTTATCCAATTATCTTTATTTTTTAATACAAAATTTCAAACAATACACAGAAGCATTTATTAACTCTAAACTGCATCTTTCACAGACCCAAAGGGGGTCTGTTGTCAACAAAATGGTACATGCTCTGTAGATGTGTCCCCACAGGTTAGGTGTACATACACATAGCATTTTCCAAAAGTAGAGTGACAGTAATCATCTTCATTTGTACCTTGCATTTTCCAGTTAATGGCCTCAGAGCTTTTAAAGAAGTAATGCTTGAAATAATTCATTTCCATGAACAGAATCATAATTTTGATTAAGAAAAATTATGGAACAACAAAAGTGTGACCTCAGTTTTCTGAAAAACTCCCATTGTGTATAAAGCACCTGAAAGAATATATGCATAGTTTCATTCCCTACTTTCTGTAATGGCTCTACATAATAAATTTATGATGTACTGGTGTTTAGTTTGTGACAGGCCCTTCCAGGCCAATTCTACCTGTGCATCCCACACCTTCTCTCTCTCTAGACCTGCACAAGAAACATACTTCCAAAGGAAGCAATGTGGGATGCTGGAGGGGCTGCCATGGTATATGACCTTAAATGGAATCCATTCTAGGGAAGAGGAATCCAACAGTCACCCTGAGTCCTGGAAAATCAGCTGTAGGTGCTGAATGGGAAATTATAAATATGAGTGGAGAAAGTCTGAAATGCAGGAAACTGAGGCACCTAGAGTCAGAATCCAATGGAACCTCAAAAATTGAGCATCAAGAAGGTTAATGAATGAAATGGGTTAAAACATCAAATATAGAGACATCTAGAGCTCATTATCAACACAAAAAGAAAAACAAAACACAAATACAATCAATGGTCATCTTTGGAGGTTCTTAGGGGAACATCTAAGTTTTATGAAAAGTAGAAATACTGCAAAAGAATTACATATTCATCTCAGCTTTCCTATTTATACCAGAGTTCAGCATAAACTAACAGTTGATTATAGAAAATTTCTTTACTCAAATCCCAGCTAATAAATGTAAAAATATTTATACAAGTGGAACATAACCATTTTACAATCTGAAATACCAGTCCATTCCATCACCTTCAGTGAATGCAAAAAATTTGACATATGAGGCAGATGGGAAATTTTATAATGAAATGATCAATCTAATAACACCTGAATCTAGTGATCAGTCATTTCTCAAGAGGAAACAAAACTAGACATAATAATCTTCCTGCTAAGACTACAGTAATGAACAGCACCACATTTGAGATACGTTTACCAAAAATTCTGTATTTAGGGTAGGCAACTAATCTAATACAAACTTAAAGGGTGAAGGAGTGACCAAAAGAACATGACACTAAGATACAATCAGCAAAGTCCACAATGCTAACTGCTTAGGTGAAAGGTCCAGATTCTTAAGCAAATATGTTGGAAGGTATGATGGTTAATTTTATGTTCAATTTTACTGGGTCAAGTAGTGCCCAGACATTTAGTCAATCATTATCAGTCATTATTTTGGATGTCTGCGTAAGGGCTTTCTTAGGTGCTATTAAATTTGAAGTGGTAGACTGAGTAAAGCTGCTTGTCCCCCCACCAGATGTGAATAGGTCTCATCCAATCAATGAAAGACCTGAATAGAATGAAAAGGCTGAATAAGTGGTAACCTTCTGACCGATGGTCTGAGTTAAGATATAAGTCTTTCCTTCCTTCAATACTGAATGAAACCTGGGCACGGAGCCCATACCTGTAATCCCAGTGGCTCAGAAGGATGAAGCAGAAGGCTTGTGATTTCAATGCCATCCTCAGCAACTTAGGGCACAAAAGACAAAATAAAAAGGACTGTGGATATGGCTTAGTGGTTCAGCACCCATGGGTTCAATCTATGATACCAAAAAGGATGTGTTATATTAAATGAGTGTGAAATAAGTTACTGAAACTTGAAATATTCATTTATTATTTTTCTACTAACAGTTCTATCTTTGGAGTTAAACATGTAGGTATGAAATAATAAGTCTAGGATCTAACCCATTACTAAGGTTTGGAGTGTCAGGGGTCTCCTGAGCACAGCTGCCCTTCAGATCTGGAGTAGAAGTTTCAGCAACCATCATGACTCACATCCTCAGAAACTGTCTTCTTCAGACACTTGATATGAGCTCAGTCACCAGATGAAGCGCTGTCCACACAGAGAGACAGAATCCAGAAATTACTATGCTTTATGGGGTAAATATTTGTCAGGCACCACCCTGGCACTGGTACAACTGGATAGTGATCACAACAACCAGAAAGTGCAATAGACTTCTCACCGAGAATTTTCCTCCTTTCCTTATCGATCATCCTATAAAAATAAAATTGAAAAGGAATAAGAAGGGGCAAAAATTCATCCAAGCACTTAAGGATTTCACAATAACCACACAGGCCATCATACTACCTGGAGACAGGAGGGTCCCATATCCCTTTCCCTGTGGGGGAAGCAGAGCACCAAGCTCCAGAGCGGTAACGCAGCGAAGAGGCGACTTGGGTCTGGGTTCCCTCCATCTCCCCACACTCTAGTGGGGCTCAGCCCCACCGCACGGCACCCACACCCTCTGCCAAGTTCAAACACTTGGAGGGGGACACTACTCTTCCAGCAGAGCAAGGTGGTCTCTTGTAGAATGGCTTCACATTCACCACGTCATGTTTCTATGGTAACCGCGTTCTACAGCATGCTGTACCTATACTGGGGAAAAGCCTCCCCAGCAGTTTTCCCTTCTGCGCCCTTATCTCTCCCTGAAAGCAAATTACCTTCACCCTCAGGACACCAGAGAAAATACAGTAATGAGAGAACCTAGGTGGGGATGCGGACAACTGGGAGTGCTCTGTCCGAGCTGTTGGAACAAAGCATGTTCTCATCATCAGCAATTGTCTTGGCTTCACAATGACCTTAGAGGAGTATCATCAGTACACAGAGAACCAGGGAGGGATGTCTCCTGGGGCTCTTGGAGTTGAGCTAGCCTTCTGAGGGGAACATGCAAAACTCACATACCATCGTATGCAGTTAGCCATCTGTTACAGAAAACTCAGAGGCTGTCCATAATCGTGGGTCTGAATAATCTAGGAACACCCAAAATACCATTTGAGTTATTTCAGGGAGGCAGAGCTATAATCATATACACATTTATTAAGCAGAATCCTAGTCAATTCAACCCTACAGTAGTTTATCCTGGGGAATTCTTTTCCTCCATTTCTGATATTTTCTTCCATGTGGAGGAACATCCTTGACTAAAACACATCTAGCTTCTCTACACACCCATTCCTGCCTGACAGGAATGACTTACATGATTGCCGAGACTGTAAAGACAAACAGGGAAGCCAGACGTGGTGGCACACGCCTGTAATCCCAGTGGCTTGGGAGGCTGAGGCAGGAGGATTGCGAGTTCAAAGTCAGCCTCAGCAACTTAGCGAGGCCCTAATCAACTCAGTGAGACCCTGTCTCTAAATAAAATACAAAATAGGGCTGGGGATGTGGCTCAGTGATTGAGGGCCCCTGAGCTCAGTCCCTTCCACCAGAGAGAGAGAGAGAGAGAGAGAGAGAGAGAGAGAGAGAGAGAGAGAGACAGGGAGCTCACAGTCCAGGCCTCTGGATTGTGAAAGGAGATAGATTAGTGAAAGGGGATAGACGTATGTGAGTGGTAGGAACATGAGGTTAAGGGAATAATTCTATAAAATGGACCCACTCTGCTGACCCCCACATACTTATTTTGCCAAGAAGCAATTTTCCTGGAGCCTGCCTGCCTTAAGTGGACAATATGTTACATTCCTCAGCAAACTACTTGGTATCTGTATAAAAAATGAAGGCCTAAAATAATGTCTATAAGAGTTACCCTGAGGGGGGAGACTTCTGTGACTCTTTTCACAGACCAGATCCTGGAAATCAGGGAAATAAAGAGAATCCAACTGGAACCGGTCAGCATGGGCCAAAATGACCTAGAGTTGTCAGGACAGCAGAGACATGAAAGTCTGATGTCATTCTGCTGTCAGTTAAAAGTAAAGAGGTGGACCTAGGCAGGACTCTCCCAAACTTCTCTGGGATCCCCCAATAAAACTGGAGTACAAGAGAGGCACCATATCCCTCTCTTCTCTGAGAGGACCTACCCTCTCCCTTTCCCACCTCTTCTAATGAACACTTGCCTGTTACTATATGTGATATGTCTGAATTCTTTCTGACTTGACTGCAAGAATCAGGTTTAAAGTGGGGTCTTTGTGCTGCCTCCATTTCCCAGAAGGTCCAAGTCCTATAACATCAGTAGTAAGCAGCCTCTTTAGGAGCTCTTTTTTGATCTGCTTGTCATGAGCTGGTCTTACAACAGGCCCACAACCCTTCTCTTTCTGTGTCTTGTTGACTCCCTAACTATTCCTATGGTGTTTCTCTTAAAAGCTCAGGTCTTTAAGGTGGTCACCATATATTCCTCCCATGTCAAGTCTGAGACCTCCACCAACAACCATGGTTTAACTGTGTCTCCTCAAAGGCACAGCTCCTTGAGTTCTTGGAATAATGTTGCTCTAAGAGGAGCAAGCTTTGCCTACCCATCTCTGTATGCTTCCTTGTTCCAGGGGTAATCTTGCTCCTGTCACTGCCATGGGCCATGGGACCTTCACCAGTACTGATCCGTTAAAGTGCCATGCCTTTAACTTCCAAAACTATGAGCTAAATTTACCTCTTTCTCCTTGGAATTAGCTTGTTTCTGGTGGCTGGGCTCAACTGGGCATTTTCTGCTTCATGTGGTATCTGTCACCTGGTGCTGCAGGCATCTGGAGGCGCCACTCCTCTGTTACAACCAGAGAGCCCCCTCTCGTGGATGATGTCTGGTGCTGGTGTCTGCTTGGAATCCAGCTGGGGCTGTTGCATGGAGCACCCTATGGAGGGTTTCTAGATGCAATAGAGGAAACACAGTTCAATCTTAATTCTAGATAAACAATGAATTTTTTAGTGCATGTGGAATGTAACACTATTTATCTGAAATTCAAATTCAACTATGCATCTTGTATTTTTATTTCTAAATCTGGCAAATATAGTGGATAAAGCCTATGAAGAGGCAAGCTTAATAACTTTCTGAGAGTGCTCTTTCAATGTGGCAGGTCAAGTAAAAATTAGCAGATAAGATTTGCAGATAAGATTAGCAGATAAGATTTGCACAAAAACCAGAAGCTCATAGCACTAAATATGGTGAAATAAAGCAGCAATGGACATACTCTTGGTGGCAAATGGGTGTATCCGTTATCTAATGCTCATATTATCATGATATTATTTATTAAATGGTCTTCAATACAGAAGTCCAGGCTCTATCAACAAAAGAGTTTCAGGGAAGATTTGGGAAGGGTATCCCAATGTAATTGTGATCTGCCATTTGTTTAAGGGGGATTTGGGTGATAGGGCTGAGGGAGCCATATGAGTTTCTAGCTTTAGAGAGAAAACAAGCTAGGGCTTAGGAGCAGCTTTTTAACTAAGTCCAATGCCACATTCTTTGGGTATGTGGCTGGATTTAATCTCATGTCAGGTAGCAGCCCTCTTTATGGACATGTGTGAATACAAAGCACATGCTTCTAACCACAGGGCTAGATGGCAAAGAGGTTGCCCATCAGACCCACTGCCAGAGCCAGGGAGAGAACCTGCCAGCCTGGGCACCTTGAGTTGCTGGTGGCAGGTCTGCTGCAAATGTGTCAGGACTCATGCTGTAGAAGAAGTTAATCTCTATTCCCCCTGTGTTTGCCTTCCCTGCAGCAGGCAACCAGACATGGTGGTCCTTCCCTTTGCCTCAATGGAGATTTATGGCAGGGCTGGAAACAGAAGCTCTCTGAAGGCAATTTTTCTTCCAACCTTTAGACAAACATGAACTTAAGGGAAAGATTGAGCTACTGATAAGTGGTGGAGAGGGGCAGGGCCTCTGAGGACACAGGGGTAAGGAGAGAAAGGGGCAATTTCTCCCAGACAGGGATGAGTGGAGAAGTCTGATGGTCCCTCCAGGAATAGGGACCTGAGCACTGCCCCATATCAACAATGGTGGTGACTCTGTGGATGGCCCATCTCAATCATGAGGCAGATTTTCCTGTTTGACTGGAGGGATGGCTGGCTGTATTAACTATTTTTTCTTATGTACTGTATACCTGATGATATGGTATCTGAGCTCTTGCTGACAGGGGGAGGATGGTCCCTCTGAGTTAGCTAATTCCTAGAGCTAGAACATAATTCACCTGGGAGTATGCCTTTCACAAATAAACTAACAGATTGAGGCCTTCCCTCAACCCTACATATGCTATTGGGCTTTTAATCTCCAGGCCAATAGTTCCCTGTCCTAATCACCTTAGGGCCTGGAACAGACAACTCATGACAGCTCCTACACCCCAGAGCCAAAAGAAATTAAATGTAGCCAATCCTAAACGTGTACACATGGACTGGCCAGTCCCTTCCTGATGAACTCACTATAATAATGTTCTTGCCACATGTTCTTCTGTTCCCGCTGCCTCCTGACTTAAATTGGTGCTTCCCTATGTGGACTGGTGTGGCCGTAAGAGCCCCTCACCTGTGAGTAGCAAACTGTTCTCCACAGCAGAGGTCTCCTGATCTCTTGGCCTTGCCACACCTAAGTAATAATAAAAAACTACACTGTAAAACAATGCCTGAAGTACAGGGGCCTTGAAGACTCTGAGTCAGCTAGGGAAGTGGTCATTTCTGCCCTGAGCAGTGTAGGATGAGTGAAGCAGCTAGGGGCCTCCTCCTGCCACATCAGGAGGGCAAATTCCACAGTTGTGATGGCTTAATCCAAGAGCATGGAAATTTTACATTGTTACTATATACTGTCTAATAAGATTGATCAAATTTTTATTAGTGTATTTACCAAACATGTACAGGGACTGATTAAATAAAATTTGGGGAAAACTATCATGAAATACTGGTTTATATGAAAATATTGAAATTATGTTATAATTTCAAATTTTATCATAGAAATGTATACTAAATCACACTACTCTATAGATCTCACTTTGATTCATAAGCTGACTTTTATGGGAGTTTTAGTAGTTTTTTTTCTTGCATCCACATCTTTACATAAAGGTTTGATAATATACAGATACAGGTACTTGCATATACACTGTTATGCAAGGAATATAAATTAATCATATTTTGAATTCTTTATATTAATACAAGATTTTATGTTTGCCAGTGGTTTGAAAGGATGCTTTTGGGAACTACATATAAGAATGCTTACACATTACCTGGGCACAGCATAACATGACTGAAATGGAGAAAAATGTCCATAATAATGATAAAGGCAGATTACAAAGGTAATAAATGTCCTGGTTCCATTTTTTTCTTAGATAAATCTCTAGGTATTCATGAAAAGATCTCAAATAGCCCCAATTTAAATGATCTTTTTGTTGCTTTCACATGGAGCTATCTCTTCAACATAGTAAGAGACTGCACTTTCTGTCTGAAGGCCATCTGTATCCTTGCATCTTGCCAATGTGCCCCTTTCCACATAAACTTCCAGAAAGCTCTGTAGGGTAGAGTTGGGACACAGCCTCTCCCTCCCACGTTCCTGCTGAAGGGTGTTCAAGCTGCAGTTCAGAATTCTGTCAGGAGGCACCAACATTCCTCCATTATCAAACCTCTATACAAAGTTGTCTATACAAGGAAAAAAACAAATACAAAAACTGCCATGAAAACCAGCGTTGGAATCAAAGGGAGATAGGAGAATAGAGGATAGGGACCATGGGAAGGGTGGAGGTGGGGGAAAGGGAAAATACTGGGGAATGAAATTGGCCCAATTATATTGATATATTTTGTGCACATACAAATATGTAACAACAAATCCCACCATTATGAACTATAAGGCACCAATAAAAAAACGTGGAAAAAAACCAGCTTATGAATCTCTGCACAAAATGATTCTAATTCTGCCATAGAAACCTGGAAGATGTTAAAGAAGACTGTGAAGACATGTTCAGGGGCATTTATAACTTGAAACACCAGGTAGCAGTGGTGGGGCAATCATGAAGTGGCAGGGAGGATGGACCACCTGCATCATGTCTGGGCAGTTGTGTACACAGTGTCCTGGAGTGGGGATAACTACACGAAGTGAAAGAAGGACTGGAAAGCCTGTGTAGGTATGGGGTAATGGAGGGTGTAGGCCCTGTTCCCTGAGTGGGATCCCTCCACAGTGTGGACACCTCAACCTACACTGATGAGGGATGAGAGAAATCAGTGCATGACATGTCGATTAGGGGTCAACAGCAAATGGACCTACTTTAACATACACATGAATTTTACAAGAAGAACTTTCATCACACCAAACTGTTCTAAGTAATGCAATTCTTGGCAAAATACACTTATTTGATTAAAAAAGAAAAAAGAAAAATGGAGATAGAACCCATTCATGTATATTTTATGTTAATTATCTACTGAAATTACTTGTATGTTAGTATATTTTACAAACCATGAACACTAACCCCATACCTGAGGGGTAGTTTACCGGTTTCTCCCAGGTTTTCACATAATGTTTGCTAAGGAAGATTTTTTTTTCTTTTTACAATTCAACAGTATTGCAACTTAAAAATGTAGCTCACCATAATTTTTATATATGGTTGAACACCCCAGGAACATGTAATGTCCACCCCCAGGAAGATTAGATCATTCAGAGCCCAGAGGGCATGAAGACCAAATGGGAAAAACTTTAGAACAATTCAGGAGAACCTGCCCAGAGGAAGATAAGAAAGGTTTTTCCTAATTGACTTAAACTCTCCTGAAGTCAGTACCCTGATGTGAACAATAATAACAGTCACAGGAAGCCTGTGTAGAATTTAGGATTAAAGGAGATGAAATATAAAGTATATTTGCTTTAAGCAGTTTAGTTCATATCACTTTCCTTCCTTCTACGTTACTGGTCCCAAAGACAATAGCTGAGCTGCTTCCCGACCCCATTCACACTTCAGGGATCAGCCACCTCATGTAGCCATACACCCAGGTGTCTTGGAAGAAATGGCAGGATTTCAACTCCTCTCTCCTCTTCATCACTGAGAGGGGTTGCTGAGTGGGGCTCATGAGGATACAAGAGGAGGACAGTGTAATATGAGCATGTCTCAAGCCCTGGAGGCTGGTCAGTGACTTCTAGGGATGATGAGTAATACATCTTCACTCCAGTCCTGACATCTATTTGGAGAGGTGACATAGGCTCTGTGAGCCTGCCTGAGTTTGGCCAACTGTGTAGTAGGACATACATCCTGAGACAGGTGATCTGGGCATAACCTAGAAAACCTATTTAGAGTCTATGACATGGAGCAGAATTTCAGTGTTTCCTTAAGTTTTGGCAAATACCAGTAGGGGCTGGATGAGCCTCAGGGCCAAGGGGACATGGAAAACATTTCTCATTGTTTATTGTAATTTGAACACAGAAGTCCACAGTGATGAACTGAGCATCTCTCTGATATACCTTGATTTCAAACTTCCAGGTGAATAAGTTTCTGTACTTTTTGATGGTTCAGTGACACATAAGAGCTGTTCAATACCATTTCTCTGAGCAGCCCTCAATCCAATTCACCTTGCTGGGAAGGCAGAGTGTCTTTGATCTCACCTAGTAAGACCTGTGCTAGACTACACCAAGGAATCAAGGCATGGTGATTGTCTAATGATTGATCCTGGATTGCTCAAGATGATCATAGAAGTAGAAGAACATTCTGGATCAGTCATGATGGTGCCAGAACTGGGGCCCCCAAATCATGTATAATCCTTTTAGTAAGTAATCCTTTCAGTAAATGCCTTACAGTACATAATCCTGGCAGCTTCAGCAATATACAAATTAATATGTACAGAATCTGCCACCCCATTATCCACAATTCCAGGAATTTTCTGAGGGGAATTTACTGTAGGTAAACAAGTACAACTTCACATTTTCCACAGATTCAAATACAGCACACATGAAGCCTAAAGTAACTAAATTATGTTAATATGGTATGGAATTTCATGCCATGCATGTTAAGTAGCAAATACCTTCTATATCCTACAGTAGTCTATGCTTTAAAACAAAAATTCCTCAATACATATTATTAAATATTTGTGTTGATGGTTTAATGAAAATGCAATAATTACAAATGCTGTTTAAGAAAGAATGCCATTTATGGCACCATCAAAAAAGTATGAAATATTATGAATAATCTGTCCACATATGTGAAATATGTATACACTTAACACTACAAATTATTGCCAAGAAAATGAAGGAAGACCCAAAGAAGTGGAAGGCAAATTGTGTTCATGGGACTCAGTATTGCTAAGATGTCTATTCTCCTAAAATTAATATGCATATTCAGTGCAACCCCAATAAAAGTTCTACAAAAATTTAAAAGAAATTCATCAGTTGATGTTAAAATCATGCAGAAGTGGAAAGGACCTAGAATATAACAAACAACTTAAGAACAGGACCAAGTTACAGGACAAACACTACCTGATGTCAAGATTCCTAATAAACCTACAGTAATCAAGACTGTGGTGTTTGCATCAATGTAGATAAGTATGATACCAGATCTTGGTACCTGTCTTCATTGCCCATCTTAAAATAAGGACAAGGTTTTGATACAAAGGAATAAATGTTTTTTGATTTGCTAACAAAAGAGAAACACTTGGGACTCCTACCCCAGATGCTGTAATTCTCTCTGCCAGAGAGTAAAATAGGAATTTTCAAGCAGGAATATAAAGGCTGGGAGACAAATATTATCAGCAGACATAATTAATTAGTGTCCAGTGGATGTCCTTGAGAGAGCCATTGTTCCAGTTCCCAGATTTGCAGTTGCTTTATTCTTGTGGGCAGTGATGTTCTTCATTGTGTGAAGGACACGAGAGCTTAGTGTCAGCTTTGACCACAGGTGGTTTACATTCAAAGCATGAACTGGAACCCTGTTACATCAAAGGAGCAGCATAAAGAGTCCAGAAATAGACTCACACCTAGATGGACAACTAATTTTCAACAAAGGAGCAAAAGCAATTGAGGGGAGAAAGGAGAGTCTTTTCTATAAATGGTTCAAGCACAAATGGATATCCAAATAAACAAAAATGAATCATGGTCCATATACTTTACCACATAAAAAGTCAAATCAAACTGAATCTGAGATTGAAACACAATAAAAATGTGTAATCTGCTGTAAGGAAACATAAGGAGAAAAATCCTCATGAACATGGGTTAGGTAAAACTTAGTTGCATCTTATCTTTAAATGAAGAAAATTATAAATAGTTCTCCTCAAAATTAAAAAAAATAGTTCTACTCTGCTAAAAACATGGTTGAGATAATGAAAAGATAAGCCACTGAATGTGAAAAAGCTGGGCACAATGGTGCACACCTGTAATCCAAGCAACTCAGGAGGCTGAGGCAGGAGGATTGCAAGTTCAAAGCCAGCCTCATGAACTTAGTGAGACCCTGTCTGAAAATTTTTTAAGAATGGCTGGGCACATCAATGTTTATAGCAGCTCAATTCACAATAGCAAAACAATGGAACCAAACTAGATGCCCTTCAACAGATGAATGGATAAAGAAAATGTGGTACATATACACAATGGAATATTACTCAGCCTTAAAGTAGAATGAAATGATGGCATTTGCAGGTAAGTGGATGGAACTGGAGATTATCATGAGAAGTGAAATAAGCCAATCCCCCAAAAAACAAAAGTTGAATGTTTTCTCTGATAAGTGAACACTGATCCATGGTGGGGGGTGGGTAGGGAAGAATGACGGAACTTTGGATTGTAGAGGAGAGTGAAAGCAGGGGTAGGGTGGGTGGGGATGGGAAGGACGGTAGATTGAGACAGACATTATTATCCTGTATACATGTATGACAAAAAAAGTTTTAAAAAATATTTATAACTGTCAAAAAATGATAATCAAAAAAATAAATAAGTAAAACTTTAAAAAAAGAAAGCAGGCAAAAAAAAGACTGAAAACTTTTCTAAAATTTTATTAGCCATTTCCTCTTGTAAAGCAGTTTGTTCCTATATTTTGTCCATTTATCTATGGTTTATTTTTCTTACCAATCTGTATGAGCTCTTCATGTATAGTATGGTTATTATTCCTCTCAAAAAATAAGATAAAATACACACAAAGAGCAAAATAGTGTCCACAATAGATACATGGAAACATATTAAAGACTAAAATGAAAAAGAATCATATTTAATCAATCAGGTAAGGTACAAAATATAATGTAAAATACATTCAAATTACACAAAAGAATGTATCTATTTGTGTTTATGGATATGTATGTATGAGTATATATATAAGTTCTTTTTAAAATTTTGTTCTTATTAGTTATACATGACAGTAGAATGCATTTTGAGACATCATACAGAAATGGAGTATAACTTCTCCATTGTCTGGTTGTATATGATGTAGAATTACTCAGGTCATCATATATTCAGATAGGGTAATAATGTCTGTTTCTTTCTACTATCATTCCAACTCCATGCCCCCTCCCCTCCCTTAACTCCCATCTGTCTAGTTCAAAATATCTCTATTCTTTCCCCCAACTTATTGTGAATTAGCATCCACATATCAGAGAAAACATTCAGCCTTTGGTTCTTTGGGACTGGCTTATGTATAAGTTCTTATATAATATACACAGAAAAATCTCGAGAATAGGTATAGATTTTGTATTAAGGAGTGGATAAGGTGGGGACAAAATGGAGAGAGAAAATAATTTTAATTTCTAATAATTTCAATTATTATTGACACATCTTAAAAAACAAAAATTAATAGGTAATACCACAAAGTAATTGAGATAAACTTTTGTAAATGAGAAAATTAGTTAACTGGGCAGTGGTTGTAGTTCAGTTGTAGAGCACTTGCCCAGTATATGTGAGACACTGAGTTTGATCCTCAGTACCACATAAAAATAAAATAAATAAATAAAGGTATTGTGTCAATCCACAAGTAAAAAAAAATTAAAAAGAATTTTAGTGAACCAAATCACAAAATGATAATGTACAAACAAATTTACTGACTACGAATCATGTTCACATACTCTTTGTAGAAATTACACATTACAAAGTTTTATTTAATAATTCAGTGTGTCAATGGAGTATTACACAACCATAAAGAAAATGAAATTTTGACATTTGCTGGTAAATGGTTGGAACTGGAGACTAAGTGATTCTAAGTGATATAAGCCAGACAACAAAAAGTCCGAGGTCAAATGGTGTCTTTGGTATGTGGAAACCAGTCCAAAATAAAGAAAAAACAGAGTGGGAGGAAAGATGTAGGAATTTCATCTAAATGGAAGAAAGATCAGTGCAGTGGACCAAGGGGGTTGTGGGGGAGAGAGAAGAAATGGGATAAGGGAAGAAGAGTGGAATGAATCTGACCTAACATTCCTATGTATATGTATGACTATACCACAGTGAATCTCACCATCATGTATATCCACACGACACTAATTTTTTTTAACATTTTTAGCTGTAGATGGATACAATACCTTCATTTTACTTATTTATTTATATGTGGTGTTGAAGATCAAACCCAGTGCCTCATACATGCCAGGCAAGTGCTCTACCACTGAGCCACAACCCCAGCCCATGACACTAATTTTTGAAAAAGTATATAAGTAAACAGCAGAAAGATCAGTGGAGTAGGGAAAGCAACAGGGGAAGGGAGGAAAGAATGGCAAGAGGAAGTCCTGGGGACTGAATCAGAGCAAATTCTATTCCATGCTTTTATATTTATGTCAACAGGAATCCTACTGTTAAGTATAACAAAAAAGAACCAATAAAAAGAATAAAAATAATGCCACGTGTATGTGATACAGTGTAGTAAAATTATTTTATCTAATAAATTTACATGTGATTTAAATATGCAAATTAATGTTTTAAACATGGATACTTTAATCTATAAAATGTTGAAAAGAAAATAATTTTGAACTAATTACACATAAGATGACAATGTAATCCCTGCTTTGGAAACATGTTCACAGTGTACTATTTAGCATGCAAAAACAAGCAGATCAAAACAATTTATTGGACGATATGTCTGTGTGGGGGGTGTCCCAGTTTTTCTGTTTCAACCTTCTTCTGCACAATTATTCTCCATAATCAAACAGCTTTCCATTCACTTCACACAGGGGCTAGACTTCAATACCATGATGAGAGATCCCAGGGTTGGCCTAAGGACAGTAGGATCACACCAATGTGTAGAAAAGCCCAGAAAGCTCTAGCCTGTACAAAGAAATCAAGGCAGCTGCTGCACTGCCCACTAATCCCCTACCTCTTTTCCAATCTTCCTGCTGGACATTTTCACCACTACAATTCTGACTTCAATTGCCAGGAGACATCATTGTCCAACTTCTCCAGGTCATTTCTGTAACAGACAAAAGGCATCATTTCCATAAACTGAAAAGAAATCTTTACTCAAAACATTATGAAACAACAAGCAGTGCAGCCTTGGCTCTCTCTGAAAAATTCCCATGTGCATAAAAAGCCTGAAAGAACACGTGCACAGTTTCATTCCCTGCTTACTCCCATGTCCACATGTAATAAATTTATGAACTGTGTATTGGGGTCTAGTCTGGGTTGAGCATCACTAGGCCAGTTTTATACGTGCATCGCGCACCTTCCCTCTCTATCTCTAAACTGCACTACTGGTATGTCCAAAGGAAGCAGCACGGATGTTGGTGCACCAGTCATTATGTATGACCTCAAAACCACTCCACTCTAGCTACCTAAGGTGATTCCAAGAGTCACCCTGAGTTCTGGAAACTCAGCATCTGAACAGAATATGAAAAAGCTGAGTGGGGAGAGGCTGCAATTGGGAAAATGAGGCACCTACTGCTAACCAGGCTACCTTCTCCTCACTAAAAGATTGGGAGTGAAGGACAAGTAAACCCTCACGTGGTTTCAGTCTTGGCTCTTCTCACAGGTAAGGAACTATAGGCCCTTCCTTTAGCCCTTCGCTAGGACAGAGTGGTAGATTGCCAAATTGGTTTTGTGCCTGTCTTTTCCCCAGGAAGGAGGCCCCTCCCAATTAGTGTTCTGAGTATTTCTGCTTCATTTAATAACTCCTCTCCCAGTTGGGATCATGGATCCAGAGCCACAAAGAAAGAAAAGAGTGACCAAAGACCAGATTTCATTGACCAGCTCAGGACTAGGAACCCTGTCAAAACATCTAATTCCCCCACGTTAGTGAAATGGTTTTCACAGTCTTCTCATATGACTTTCACCTCCCTCCATTCCCTTAGGATAATATGTGAGCAAGTGTATTCTCATGTACTGCAGAAGGTAATGTAAAATGGTACAATCTTTATTGAGTGGATTTGATGCTATCTAGCAATAATACACAGGCATATATTCCTGGAACCTGCAATCAGCCTTCTAAGAATCTATCCCAAAGATACAATGCACAAAGACTAAAGGACAATTCATAAAGCAGAAGTCTAGAAACATGATGGATATCCAGCAACAGGAGGTTGGTGGAATAATCTAAAATAAGCTAAAGGACTATACAGGTATAAAAAGCAATGCAGACTCCCTCTCTTACTGTTATGGAGTGATCTCCAGGATACATTGTTAGGTGAAACACAGGTACAGAAAAAAGTGTTAGCTGCAGCTGTCCAATAAGAAGCCATGAACTTCATACTTCAAATTTGAATTAAATTATGACTCAGTTCCTCAGTAGCACTCACTGTGAGTCATGTGTTCAACAACCACAAATTGAGCACATTAACAGTCAGTGACAATTGATTTGCATGCTTTGGACAGACAATATTTGGAAAAAGAATGCTTTCATTTCTGAAGAAATTTACATTGGACAATGGGCGTATAATATGCCATCTTTTATCTTTGAACTGTGGAGAAAGCTAATATATATACCATATTTGATTATTTAATTAATAATCAGACAGTTGAAACCAAAACTGCAAAAATTGATTATTTGTAAGGGGATGGTGAAGTAGCCCAGGATGGAAGCAGATGATGATGTATACTCTTAAAATACAATACAGATTACTGGTTACATGCACTGAAAATGATGAAAATGATGAGCAATCCAATAGAAAGGAGCAAAATTCTAGAACCCTGACAGAATCCTTTAAAATCATTTCCCACTAAAAGAAGCCAGGTCCCCTTGTGGAAATGGCTGCTTTCAAATCTGGGGTTGAGATTATACCAGATGAGTCTGGACCAAACTATCACACTAGAGATTCTACCACAAAGGCTAGGTGACCAAGCTGAAAGGATTCCTACTGAACAAACATTTCATCTGGAATGTGAAAAAGATTAATGAACATACTGGATTAAAACTCATTGGCGGATCTCAGGCCTTATGGTGCCATTTTACAGCGTCTCCTGGAGAGAGCACCTGCCTGCTGCTGCCTGAGTCCCCAGTGCAGAGCTCAGACCTGCCTGGGCCATCAAGCCCAGTGTCTCCATCACTGAGCACAGGTCTGCACTCCCTCCCCAAATCGATCTAGTGCACAGGCATACACCGTGGCCTGGAGTCTAGGGCCTGTGCTGCGACTGATCATCTATCAACACCAGGTCACCTCTACCCAGAAGCACTGATCATTCCCAACCTGGAGGTAGTGGGACAGCACCCTTCTTGGGTCACTGCTTGAACAAGCACCTCTCAAACATCAGGCCATTGAAAAATAAGAGGTTTGAACTGTACAGTATATTTTATCACAGAATGTTTTTAAATTAGTTGTATTACTATGATTATTCCTAATATATCCAATATATTCCTAACTTTTTCTTTTATTAATATTCTTATCATTCTACCTTCCTCTTATATATCCATTTCCTTGGAGAATCTCTTTTTTCTCACGCTAAAAACCTATATCTTTTAATTCCACTTCCATTATTCATATGACATAGTATATCCATAGACTCACTTCTTATCTCATTAGTGTTTTATCCTATACCCCTCCTCATTCTCCCTGTCCAACATTAGGATTTGCGGTCCATATTGCAAACTTACTGTTTATGCTGTAGATAATAATTTGAACTCATCTCTGTTTATTAAGACAACACTGTTAATATCTTGATAGGGACTATTTAGATTAAGGACACATATTGTTTACATGGTGTGCTGCTAATATTGATCTTTCAATTCAATGGGAGATATTGAAAATAGGCAGGAACCCTATAAATCTTTAAGGGGAAACTGAAATACCTAGGATTTGCACTATTAGAGGGGAAGATACACTAGCAACATGAGAAAACATGGGAAGAAAATGTACCAAACAAACCCAGACACTATACCAAAAGAACCCAATGACAAGACGGCAGAAGCATTGTCAGAAAGGGAGTTGTACATAATTAAAATGATCTGAGAAGCAAACGAGGAGTCAAGAGAGTAAATGCAGGCAATGCTGAAAGAGCAACTGCAGGAAGCAAAAGATCATTTCAGTACAGAGATAGAGATTCTGACAAAAAAAAAAACAAATTCTTGAAATGAAGGATACAATAAACCAAATTAAAAATTCAATAGAAAGCTTAACCAACAGGATACATGACTTGGAAGACAGAACCTCAGACAATGAAGACAAAATATTTAACTATGAAAACAAACTCAACCAGACAGAGAAGGTAAGGAATCATGAACAGAACCTCCAGGAGTTATGGGACACCATGAAAAGACCCAATTTAAGAGTTATTGGAATTGAGGAAGGCACAGAGACACAAACCAAAGGAATGAATAATCTGTTCAATTAAATAATATCAGAAAATTTCCCAAATCTGATGAATGAAATGGAAAATCAAATTCAAGAGACTTATAGGACACCAAATGCAAAAAAATCACAACAGATCCACACCCAGGCACATTATAAAGAAAATACCTAAATACAAAACAAAGATAAAATTTTAAAGGCTGCAAGAGAAAAACATCAGATTACATATAGGGGGAAATGAATATGAATATCTGCAGATTTCTCAGCCCAGACTCTAAAAGCAAGAAGGGCCTGGAACAACATATTCCAAGCACTGAAAGAAAATGGATGCCAACCAAGAATCTTATACCCAGCAAAACTTACCTTCAGATTTGAAGATAAACTAAATCCTTCCATGATAAACAAAAGCTAAAAGAATTCACAAATAGAAAGCCTGCCCTACATAAAATCCTCAGCAAAATATTCCAAGGGGAAGAAATGACAAACAACAATGTAAGTCAGCAAAGGGAGGAATTACCCTAAAGGAACAGCCAATTAAAGGGAAAACCAAGTAAGATTAAAATCCAAATATAAGTCAAAATGACCAGGAATACAAGTCATATCTTAATAATAACCCTAAATGTAAATGGCCTAAGCTCATCAATCAAAAGACATAGACTGGCAGATTGGATTAAAAAGAAAGACCCAACAATATGCTTTCTTCAAGAGACGCGTCTCAGAAAAACATGCCCACAGACTAAAGGTGAAAGGTTGGGAAAAAACATACCATGCACATGGACTTAGTAAAAAAGCAGGGGTTTCCATTCTCATTTCAGATAAAGCAGACTTCAAGCCAAAGTTAGTCAGAAGGGATAAAGAAGGACATTTCATACTGCTTAAGGGAAGCACAAATCACCAAGTCATAACAATCATAAATATTTGTGCACCAAACAATGGGACATCCATGTACATCAATCAGATCCTTCTCAATTCCAGGAACCAAATAGACCAAAACACAATAATACTTGAGGACTTTAACACTCCTCTCTCACCATTGGACAGATCTTCCAAGCAAAAACTGAACAAAGAAACCATAGAACTCAATGACACAATCGCTAATTTAGACTTAACAGACATATATAGAATATTCCATCCATCAAAAAGTGAATACACTTTCTTCTCAGCAGGTCATGGATCCTTCTCTAAAATAGACCATATGTTATGCCACAAAGCTACTCTTAGCAAATACAAAAACACAGAGATAATACCTTGTATTCTATCAGATCATAATGGAATGAAATTAGAAATCAATGATAAAGTTCAAAACACAAACTATTCCAAAACCTGGAGATTAAATAATATGCTATTGAATGATGCATGGATAACAGAAGACATTAGGAGGGGGAATAAAAAAAATTCTTAGAGGTCAGCGAGAACAAAGATACAAAATATCAAATCTCTGGGAAACTATGAAAGCAGAGCTAAGAGGAAAATTCATTGCATGGAGCGCATTCAATAAGAGAATGAAAAGTCAACAAATAAATGACTTCACATTACAGCTCAAAGCCCTAGAAAAAGAGGAACAGATCACCACCAAAAGTAGTAGAAGACAGGAAATAATTAAAATCAGAGCAGAAATCAATGAAACTGAAACAAAAGAAACAATTCAAACAATTGACAAAACAAAGAGTTGGTTCTTTGAAAAAATAAACAAAATTGATAAACCCTTAGGCATACTAACGATGAGAAGGAGAGAGAAAATCCAAATTACTAAAATTCATGATGGAAATGGAAATATTACAACAGACACTATTGAAATACAAAACATAATTAGAAGCTATTTTGAAAATTTATACTCCAACAAAATAGAAAACCTGGAAGACATCAACAGATTCCTAGAGCCATATGAGCCACCCAAACTGAATCATGGAGTATATACACAACTTAAATAGATCCATTTCAAGCAATGAAATAGAAGAAGTCATCAAAAGCCTACCAACAAAGAAAAGTACTCAAAAATCTTTACACCAAGAACACTAATAACCCATTCAATAAATAGACCAAGGAAATGAACAGACACTTTACAGAGGAAGATCTACAAGCAATCAACAGATTTATGAAAAAATGTTCAACATCCCTAGTTATAAGAGAAATGCAAATCAAAACCACCTTAAGATTTCATCTTACCCCAATTAGAATGTCTTTTATTAAGAATACAGGCAATGACAGGTGTTGATGAGGATGTGAGGAAAAGGGTACACTCATACATTGCTGGTGGGATTGCAAATTGGTGCAGCCACTATAGAAAGCAGTGTGGAGATCCCTTAGAAAACTTGGAATGGATCCACCATTTGACCCTGCTATCCCAACTCCTTGGCCTATACCCAAAGGACTTAAAATCAGATTACTACAGCGATGCAGCCACTTCAATGTTCATAGCTGCTCAATTCACAATAGCTAGATTGTGGAACCAACCTAGATGCCCTTCAATAGATGAATGGATAAAGAAACTGTGAAATATATACACAATGGTATATTAGTCATAAAGAAGAATAAAATTATGGCATTTGTAGGTAAACGGATGATGTTGGAGACTGTCATGCTAAGTGAGATTAGTGAATCCCAAAAATCCAAAGGCCAAATGATCTCTTTGATAAGTGAATGATGATGCATAATGTGGTGTGGAAGGAGGCCAGAATGGAGGAAGAAGAGATTGCATAGAGGGAAGGGAGTGTTGGGGTTGGGTGTTGGGTACGAATAATACCAGAATGAAACAGACATCATTGCCCTGTGTACATGTATGAATGCACAGATGGTGTGACTCTACTTTGTGTACAACCAGAGAAACAATAGCTGTACTGCATTTGTGTACAATGAATCAAATTTAAAGAAATAAAAAAAACTCATCAAATATATAAGCATCTATTAATTCATGTTTTCACTGGTAATAAAAACCAAAACAAACAATCCAATTCACTGTTCAACTTTGGAGGACCCTGGGGAAATAACTCAGTGTTTTGAAAGAGGAAAGAACAGCAAAATGAAGGTATTCATCCTACCCTTCTAGTGTATCCCATATGGCTCAAGCAATTGTCTTTTCTTTCACTGGATAATAACCATGGGCTAAAAACACATCATAGAGCCAGATTGGTGGCACATACCTGTAATCCAAGTAATTTTGGAGGCTCAGATATGAGGATTGCAAGTTCAAGGCCAGCCTGAACAATTTAGTGAGGCCCGAAGTTATTTAGTGAGACCGTATCTCAAAATGAAATAAAAAGGACTGGGGATGTGGCTCAGTGGTAAGGCACAAGTAGTTTAAATCTCCAGTACAAATGGATAAAAATGTGGTGACCATGAAAGAATGCATGGTCATATTACAATCTCAAATTGCAAGGAAGACCATGAAATCAACCGCATATTTCAACATTAATCCGAGAGACATGGGATAGCAGTTGCTATCACTGAGTCCCAGCAACCCCATGAGAGAGCATTGTTGTTTCACCTTTACATGGAATATAGGTCCAGGATACCCTGGTCCAGGACACCGCACTTACTGGTTCCACATCTCCCTCCCTCATTGGCCAGCAGAACACTGAATCCCAAAACCAGAAGGAGGCACTGGGTCAGGAATCAATGGCACTGGTACAACTGGGTAGTGCTCACAACAACTAGAAGGTACAATGGGCTTCTCACCAGGGCCTTTTCCTTCTCTATTAATCATCTCTCTTCCTCTAACCACAAATCTGAAAAGGAATAAGTGGCCTAAATTCATCCAGGCATATAGGATTCCACAAGAACTACAGAGGACAGCACGCTGCCTGGGGCCCACATCTCTCTCCCTCTGAAAGCCAGTGGGGCACCGACTACTGGAATGGGAACAAGGCGACTTGAGTCTGGGATGCCTTGGTCTCCCTGCACCCCAGGGTACCTCAGCCCCCACCTCGAGTGCCCCGCACCCTCCTCCTGCATCTGAGCATCTGGAGGCAGGACACTGCTCTCTGAGCAGAGCTAGTCAGTCTCCTTTAGAATGTCGTCTTAGTCGCCTTAATGACGTCAGGTTTCTATGGCAACAGTGATGCCCAGGTTGATTCTGGGCACCAGAAGTGCTTCCAGGCAGGCCTCCTTTTTGTCCCCTTGAAATCAAAACACCTTCACTCTTCAGGCCACCCCCTGAGAAGATGCACTAATTAGAGGATCTCAGCTCAGACTCAGGTGATGGGAAGAACTCTGCCCACATTCTAAGATGTGCCATCTGTGGCAAATGAGTTCAAACACTTGACCCTGTTCTTATCACCAGGTCACAGAAATCTCAAGTAAAAAGTTGTCATGGTTGCCAGTAAGACATCAGGTTACTATGGCAATGGCGAGCTCAGGCTGTTCCATCAGATTGGAAATGTTTCTTCTTTACTCATTGTCTTCTTGTTTTTCACTAAGAAAAATAAAAATGCCCTCGGGTGGGGCGTGGTGGCACACCCCTGTAATCCCAGCGACTCAGGAGGGTGAGGCAGGAGAATCGGGAGTTCAAAGCCAATCTCAGCAACTTAGCGAGGGCCTATGCAACTCAGCAAGACCCTGTCTCAAAATAATAAATGAAAGGATCTGTGGCTGTGGCTCAGTGATTATGTGCCCCTGGGTTCAACCTCAGGAAAAAAGTGGTTGCAGTCCCCATAATGAAATCAGGTTTCTATAGCAACCATGATGCACAGGCTGTTCTTATACTGTGGAAATGCCTTGCACACAGTCTTCCCTTCTGTCTCCATGTCTCATCCTTAAAGCAAAACACCTTCACCCTTCAGGCCACCTGAGAAAGCACACTAATTAGAGAACCTAGGCGGGTATGCAGGCAATTGGGAGCACTTTGCCCAGGTTGTTGGAACAAAGCATGTGTCTGTTGCCAGGAATTTTATTTGCTTTAAAAATGAACTTAGAGGAGTATCATCAGCACACAGAGACCAAGGGAGGTATTCCAGGGCTCTTAGAGATGAGCTAGCCTTCTGAGGGGAACATGCAGAACTCACACACTGTGCTAAACAGGTAGCCATCTGTGGTAGAAAGCTAAAGCTGTCCATAATCCGTGACTGAATGATCTAAGAACACCAAAAAATGTCATTTGAGGAATCTCTGAGTCACTTTAGGGAGGGAGACCTACAATAATATGGCCATTTAATAGGTAGAAACCTAGTCAACTCAAACATACAATGGTATATCCTAGGGAATTCTTATCCCTCATTTCTTCTATTTTCTTCCGGGGAGGAACATCCATGACTAAAACACATCTAGTATCCCTACTCACTTGCTCCTGCTCTGTGGTAGGAATGACTTACTTGATTGGAGTATCTAGAAGGAGAAGCATATTGCACAGTCCAGGCCCTCTCCTTCAACCTCTTGGTAGTAAACTTCTCTCCATGAGCACTTTTTGGCTCTGCCCCTCAGGTGTGAGTCTTACAATAGCTCCATAACTCTACCCCTATTTCTGTTCTCCCTTGGCTCCACAAATATTCTTATGCTCTTCCTCCAAAATGCTTGGGTCTTCCAAGAGCCCCCTGCTCCATATTTGAGTTTTAAACCAACTAAAAAATATGACCAAAGAATAAAGAGAATAGCACATTGTTATTATTCCTTTTAAAAGTGACATTGGATAATGTGACTTAGACTTGATGGTTCATTTGGCTTCTATTAATGAACCCTAAATTTTGACTGATCCCCCAAGCAGTGCTGCATGGGTACAGTCACAAAGTCTCAGGCCTCATTTGTGCCAAGAAAAGTGATTTCTTTTTCATAAGGTTACAGGAGAAAGTGCTTTGGGACACCTCTCAAAAACAAAGACAGTGGAGTAAATTTGACACAAATTTCCTATGTACATATATGAATGCAACACAATGAATCTCCACATTATGTACAATTATAAGACTGGGATCCTAATTAGAATAAGGTATACTCCATGTTTGTATGTCAAAATATACTACTGTCATGTATATCTAAAAAGAACAAATACATTTTTAAAAAACACTTCTCAAAGTGAATAAAAAATATGCATTGTCCTGATTGCGTGCTCACCAAGAAACTTGCTGAAGACAATGGTTTTCTATATAGTTCATGAACCAATATGTAGCAATATCCTCTCAATTCCTTAAGACTAGTTATTACAGTGTAGACTCATCGGATGCAATGGGATTGGAATCAGATTCTAAATTCCAAGAATAGGTGGGGAAAACACACACACACACACACACACACACACACACACACACTGAAATTTTCTCCTAGAACACTCTTTAAGAAGGAATTAACTAATGTTCAGAAATCTATACACACATAAACCAAGACACATTCCAGTCAAACCTATAACAAAGTTCTACCAAGCCTTCAAGGATAAGAGAATTGCTATAAGATCCTATGACAAGAGATCAGAGGAAAAATATGGAAAGTTCAACAAAACCATGTTTTTTTCAATATTGATTTCTTGTTAACAAAATGATTATCATTGATTATCTCTCAGGAATCTCTGTGTTGAGCAGGCCAGTTGGGTGTTTTCTGTTCCACCTGGTGTCTTTGACTTAGGCCTACAGTCATCTGGAACAACCTGAGAGCTCTGTGACACAGATGGTAACTGGTGGTGGCATCTGCTATGAACCCATTTGGCCCTGTATACCAGACCACTTTGGTGGTACTCCAAATATCCCACCATGTGTAGAGTTGCCAGTTCAATTGGAATTCTACATAAACAATGGATTATTTTTACCTCTTGTGGCCTTAAATATTATTTTGTTTTTCTGAAACTGAGATGTAAATGTGTGTCCTGTATTTTCATGTGCCAATTTGACATCTTTAGGTTTTAACACCTAAGACTCTTCCAATGGACAGGACTAAGGAAATCAAGCAGATCAGATTGGCAATAAGGTCAAAATCTGGTAATATCTGGTTGTGATGGATAATTTTATATGTCAACTAAGTTAACGGACACAGAAGTAGGTAATAAAACATTAATTCTGAGTGTGCTTGTGAGGGTATTTCTGGAAGACATTCACATTTGAGTCAGTAGACAGAGTAAAAGAGATCCACCTTCAACAATATGAGCAAGCACCACCCAAACTGTTGAGGACTGAGATAGAACAAAAGGGCAGAAGGGAAAAATGGCTTACTATTTTGGAGATGGGACATTCACTCTCTTCTTCCCTTAGTCATCAGAATTCCATGTTCTTGGACTTTGTGATTCTGTAGCTTACAACAGCAGCCCCTCAGATTCTCAGGCCTTCAGGCAAGGACAGAGTTACCACTTTAACACATTCCCCATGATTCTCAAGCCTTTAGACTCAGATTGAAGTGCACTACTAGCCTTCCTGGTTTTCCTACTTGCACATGGCATGTCATGGGACTTGCTGGCTTCCATAATCACATATGCCAATTCCTATAATAAATTTCCTCTTTTATATTATCTATATCAACATATCCTATTGGTTCTGTTATAGAACCCTGACTAATGTGAATGAAGAGACAATAGAACTTCACATACACTTTTGGAGCTGTTTAACAATTACTTGTGGGCACGTTAGGCTAAGGTGCTAAGATGCTAATAGAGTTTGGATATGAGATGTCCCCTCTGAAAAGCTCACATTACATGCACGAATGTTCAGAGCTGAAATGATTGGATCATGGGGGCTCTAACCTCATCAGTAGATTGATCCATTTGATGGAATAATAATTTGAATAGATTGCTTGCTGGTAACTGTAGGCAGCTTGGACAAAGTTGGAGGAAGAAGATAACTGTTGTGTGCTCTTGTGGATTGTATTTTGACCCTGGCTCCTTGAATGCTCTCTCTCTCCCTGCTTTCTAGCTGGCATGAACTGAGCAGCTTTTCTCTGCTATTCCCTTCAGGTTCTACCTCATGGGGTTGTCTGAATGTGAACTGAATTTATGGAACCTTGAAACTTTGAGCCTCAAATAAACTTTTCCTCTAAGTTTTGTTTTGTTTTGTTTTGTTTTTTGTACTGGTGATTGAACCGAGGGATGCTTAACCACTGAGCCACATCCCCAGACTTTTTTATATTTTATTTAGAGACAGGGTCTTACTAAGTTGCTTAGGGCCTTGTTAAGTTGTTGAGGCTGGCTTTGAACTTGCAATCCTCCTACCTCAGCCTCCCAAGCCACTGGGATTATGGCATGCACCAATGTGCCAGATTCTAAGTTGTTCCTGTCAGGTACTTTGGTCACAGCAACCAAAAGGTAACTAATAGAGATGGATCCTGCAACTTGAGCTCCTACATAAGTAAAATGAAGGCCAATTCCATGTAAATAGTAAAACAAACCTTAACCTTCACCAAGAAGAAGCCACCAAGATAGAGGTTTTCACTTTAACTAATCATGTATATTCTTTTTGTTTTGACTTTGTAAGCAATTTATGAAAGCTTTCCTCTCTAATTTCCTCAGTGAAGCCAAAACCTCTTGTGGTTTGGTGCTGGTCAATGTGTGAATATTTGCCTGCTTAAGTAAACTATCTAAAATTTTAATGTGCTTAATCTTATTTTTTAACAATGTCGAATGGGCTTGTTTTCTGAGATTCATAGTATTTTATCTAAATGACCTGAATTTATGTTTGATAAAGTAGTCCTATTTCTACCAACATTGGTGTGCCAGGTGAGGGTTTAAGGAAGGATCACAGGATGATTCTCACCTGCAATTATGTTATGGCGTCCTAGCAATGGGGAAATTCAGAAGCCAAATAAATCCTCTGCTCTAGGGAAGACAGACAGCTATTGTTTGTAAAACGTATTGTATAGAGGAGGACAGCTCTGGTTCTTCACTTTAGTGTCTGGGATTAATCTCATGACAATTCTGTTGGTGAGATATCAGTATCCTCTTTTCATGGTCGTATGTGACTACAAAGCACATCCTCCTAACTACCATGCTAGATGGCAACGAGGTTGTTCACCAGGCCCACTGCCAGAGCCAGGTAGAGAACCTCTCAGTCTTGAATTGCTCTGTGAGGCAAGGGCACCTTGAATTGTTGGTGGCAAATCTGTATCAAATGGTATCAGGATACATAGTGCTATGATGTCCAATCTTTTCTCTCCCTTTATTTACCCTTACTACATTTTCAGAAGGGTGTTAGACTTGGTGCTCCTTTCTCTTGCCCTCGCAGAGAACGGACTGGTAGAGAATGTCTGAATTCAGTGTTTCTTTCATCCTTTATGAAAACATAATCTCATGGAAATAATGGGGCTGTTTGTATATGGTAGGGAAGGGAGAGTCTCTGAAGACACAGAGGAGAGGAATAGATTTTTCCCAGACAGGCATGAAGAGGGAAATCTACAGGTCTCTCCAGAAGCAGGGAACTGAGCACATGCTTGGGGTGGCTTCTGGATGGACCATCTAAGTTGGGCATCCAGTCATGAGAAGATTTTGGATTTGAACTGAGGATTAATGTGTATTAACTATTTTTTCTTACTGCTTTTGTGCTTCATGTTCTGGTATTTGGGACCCTGCTAACTGGGGTGGACTGGCCCTCCCAGGGTTAGCTAATTCTGAGAACTAGCAACTCACTTGGCATATTCAAACTACCCAATCCAGAGTCCCCATACATTGCCATACCTCCTCTGCTGGGCTCTTATACTCCAGGTCAATATTTCTCCACTGTCATTGTACCAATACCTGATATGAGACAACTGAGAGCAGCTCCTGTTTTTGTCAGCTTTTTCACCACTGTGACTGAAAGACCTGACAAGAACAATTTTAGAGGAGGAAAAGTTTATTTGGGGGCTCAGTTCACAGCAGGCTCCATTCCTTGGGGCTGGAGGTGAGGCAGAACAATATGGCAGAAGAGTATGGCAGAGGGAAGCAGCTCACATGATGATCAGAAGGCAGAGAAAGTGACTCCACTTGCCAGATACAAAATATATACCCAAAGTCATGTCTGCAATGACCCACCTCATCCAGCCACACCCTACCCACCTTCAGTTTCCACACAACCACATCAGGGAATTAATTCCCTCATTGGGTTAAGGTTCTCATAACCCAATCTCTTGTCCTATACATCTTCTTGCAGTGTCTCGCACATGAGTTTTTTGGGGATACATCACATCCAAACTATAACAGCCCCTAAGTCCTAGTGCCTGATGAAATTTTTCAGAGTACTGAATCCTAAACTACTTACAATACCATGTCTATCACTTTGCATGGGAAGCATAGTAAAGGGCCATGCTTCCTGTTCCTCATTCTCCTTCTGCCTCTTGATCTAATCTGCTGCTTTCCTGTGTGGATGTGTGTGGCATGAGGAGCAACTCACTCCTCCTAGCAGTGCTGACTTACAAACTATCTTCTCAGTGGGGTAGGTCTCCTGGTCTTTTCGCCTCACCATACTTGAATAATGATAAAACCTACATTGCAAAACAGTGCCTCAGACACAAGGGCTTGAAGGCTCTGAGTCAGCGATGGAAGTGGTCAGCTTTGCCCTGAGAGATGCAGACAGATGAGTAACGAAGGCAGAAACATCTCTGCTACATCAGGAGCATAAATTCCGAGAAGTGAAACTGCTTCCTCAAGTGCACAAAAACTTAATATTGGTTAATATGTTCTCTTGAATTGAACTGTACAATCTTTTTAATAGTGCATATTGCAATCAACTACCAGAAGAGAGCAGATATTTTTTAAGACTTGAGAAATTTATGGGCTTCACAAAACAGTTAATATTTGCTTATCTGATATACTAATTTTAGAATGTTAGATTATGTTTTCCCTCTTTTCCTATAAATTCCATAGTTCACATTTATACCTCAGAATATGTCTTGGAATGATTCTTGAGTTTGAAAATACAACCTGATGACTGAATGTGGTTTATGCTACATCCCACTTCAATGGAAAATGTGGGGAGGAGAAATCCATACACTTTTGGAGGAGAACAAATTACGCAACCTCTTTGTAGAAACACAGAAAGACATCCATGAGAGAGGAAAAATGTGAGGTTTCCTTGAACTAATGATGGTTAGTTACTATGGAGAGAGTCCCCAGGAAACATGCAAAAACTTTTGTGGCATAACAAAGCAGCCCCAAAGTCACCTATTTAGAGAAACATGGGAAACACTCCTTTCAGGAGTGGAAAGAAAAGCTTCTGCCAGGAGTAGTGGCACATGCCTCTAATCCCACCAACTCAGCAGGCTGAGGCAGGAGGATCACAAATTCAAAGCCAGCCTCAGCAACTTAGCAAGGCCCTAAGCAACTTAGCAAGATCCTGTCTCTAAATAAGAGATTTAAAAGGGCTGGAAATGTGGCTCAGTAGTAAGTAAAGCACTCCTGGGTTCAATCCCCAGTAATCCCTTCCCCAAAAAAACTGCAAACAGGCACTTGCTCTATGATTTCACTTATATATTTATAACTTAAACACATGCCAAGAATCATATATTTTGCATCACTATCTCAAAGCAACTCTGTGAGGAAGGCATCATTATTGCAATTAACATGGCAAAATCAAATTCACTAATGGAAAATCACAGCCATCTAATAAGGAGCAAGAATGATATTCCACCTCCAACCCTCTCCCAAAGAGCACCTAACAATCTCCATTATCAATGAATAATGTCTAGTACTTAAAACCTTGTAGCTCACATGATTCTAGTATTGTGTCCAATTGGAAAATTATTCAACAACTCCTCTTTGAAGAAGTTGATGGTGCAGAATAAATCCCAGTGTAGGGCCCTCTGGGTGGTAATGGGACTAGTATGAGTGTCAAGGGTTTATGATGCCTGCTACTTTACCTGCAGTCTCCCTTGCAGTGGAGAACTGCTTCCACAACATCAATTAGAATATCAAATAAGGGGACAGAAAATGATGAGAAATTTCCAAATTGAAATGGTTTAATCCTTTTCCTCTTTCTCATCAAGGCCCTCCTGCAACACTGAGATGGCCCCAAAGCTTTGTTCATAATGTAAATGTAAGGATGTGCTGCTTCTTTCTGCTCCATCCAGGTGGTCTGCAGGGCAGGTATGCTTTGGTTTAGGAAACCGTCATCACTTCTCCGGGAAAGGAGAAAGTTCAGCCAGGACAAACGTTGGTTGGACTCTAACTCCATGCCATGTATTATGAAGAGGATTTCTCATTGGCCCTTACATTTCTGTAAGCAGGGCATGGTGGGTCCCCTTGAACAGATAACCAAGTTCAGACTGACAAAAGCCAAGGAAGAAAAAAAAAAAGCTAAGGAAGGAATCCAGCACCACACATCAAGTAAGGGACAGGAATGGGGTTCCATATTTTGCTCTCATTGAAATGTTACAAGCATTCACAACGGAGATGATACGGCCCACAGAAGGGTTCAAACTGGTTCTGAGGGTTAGGGGGATGGTACATGTTATAATGGTTTGTGACACTACAAAAACACAACACATTAACAGTTCATCTATGGTACCAACATTTCATTCTGGAAATACAGTCTATGAGGGAAAATGTCTAAAAATCCTCCTTAGGGGGAGATAATAAAGAAGGATGAAAAATGTTGTATACCCATCAACTTCATGTGGATGATTGGCCACCAGGACATAATGATAACAGACAGACAGAGGCTTAATGAGAATAAGAGGTGTTTCCTCTAGGACACATGATGCAGGGGGGTTAAAGTTTTTAAACTAACACAATGAAATAATACCATAAATTTTATTTCCCCTAAATTAAATATTTATTTAAATGGTTTATTAAACCTATAGTTTAAATCACGTTAAAGGAAGTTGGCAAAGCTTATATAAATCAAAGAAATTGCATTTTTAATGCCTGCTCAGTCATGGTGCCCAGAATCTCACAAAAGCTTTGTGTCATGATGCTGCCAGGAATCTGTGTGCCCTGATCTCCCTGGAAACTCACATTCCAGGCTACACCACAAAATCAGGACACTGGCATATCCTTAAAGTGAAATGATACAACCTATACAATAATGTGCATAAATCCTAAGTGATGTAAACATGGCTGAATCAATAAGGAAATGGATAAGAGGAGACAAACTATCTTCATCCAATATTTTCCAAATAACATATATACCTACCTGTCCTTCATGATGTGAAGATTAATTCTGATTGCAACCCCTGAAGGCAGAACTGACTTAGTGACTTACTTGCAAAGATGACAATAAGAAGATGAAACACAATCACTGTCCACTGGAAAAACTGGGCAGACATCACCTTAACCAAGTGACCAGTGATGTCACATGGATATCCTGTACTCCCAGATACAATGTGATGAGAAGGTGCTTCAAATCTCTAGTGTTTTCCCTTAAAACCCATGCCCATGATCCAATCAGGAGAATAACAACAGGCTAAGTTGGTGTTCCTCAGTGCTGCCAAGGTCATGGAAACAATCTGGCAGTGATTCTCACTATTAAACAGCGAGTTATCATATGTGTGATATGTATCATATGTATATAGTCCCAGGTGCAACCTTAAGATATATGAAAACACATGTATACATATAATCTGGCACAGGAACCCATGTAGCATTATCTTCCACAACAGCCAAAAAGTGTAAATAACCCATGCATTTCCCTGTTGATGAATGGATATATAAAATGGAATACTGTAATTTTCATCAATTACAGGAACTAAATACTAATATAGCAGGGATGAAGCATGAAAGCAGGTGAAGAAACCAGAGGCAAAAGACCAAACATTGTGTGATTCCATTTGTATCAAATGTCTGGAAGAGGCAAATCCAGAAACACAAACATACATTTCCTAGGGCTGAGGTTATGATCAGGGTTTAACTGCACTGAGCACAATACCACATTTTAGGGTGGTGGAAATATCTAAAACTCAGTTGCTCAACTCTATACATATTCTAAAAACCATCAAGCTGTATCTTTAAAATGGGTAAATGGGTAAGTGTGTTGTTTCCAAAATATATTGCAAGAAAGCTGTTAAAGTATAATATTGGTTTGAGCTTCTGTTGTATCACAATAACACTCAAACTTTGTTCTAAGTTTTTATGCACCTGTATTTTATAAACATGAATATGAACAAAACTGTGGCTTTATCCTACCCTGAGGACTCTACATCCTGCATAACTCCAAGCAATGACTCTCCTCCCACCACCCATACTCCCTTGGGTTGTTCATTTGTGTAAAAGTCAATTTACACCTCATCACCTCCACCTACAGCACTGGTTTCATAGAGGGTCCACTGGGGTCCAAGGCCTGTCCTCTGAGACAGCCTATCAGCACTGTTACTTGCCTTACTCCTCTGTGGCCCTGGGCAGTCTAAGCAGCACCACCTTTGTGAATGTCAGGATGGCAGTACTTATTAGAGGGCTCCAAAGGTGCACACCCTTGGTACCAACACTCTCTCTTTCACAAGTTGATCTCCAGGATGGAATGAAGTATGCCGAAAAGGCTTGGGTTATAAGAATGCCATGAAGAGAATTCCCTTCCTTCACTTCTGGACCTGAATGTAGGAAAGGAGGCCAAACAAGATACAAAGCTATAAAGAGGCAAAAAGAAGACTAGGGAAATGTGGTCGTTACCATATATGCGCGAACATGAGCGTGCGCGCACACACACTCCTATAGAAATCAAGCTCTGTTGTCATATTATAATTCTCTAAGAGAATTTGCTGGGCTCAAAGAGAATACATTCACCTCACCTTGCAAACAGTGATGTGAACTGTCCCCAAACTGCTCTTCCGCAGTATACCCTCTGAAAACGCCATTTACACAGGGTTGACAATGGGGACTCTCAAAACACTCTAAATAACACAGGGTTGTAAATATTGATTATTTTACATCCACAGTATGGCATTCTATAAAGCATCAAAAACAAGCCATAATGACAACAGTGATGTAAGATTCCTTCACTATCAAATTAGTATTGATTCCCATTAACTCTCATGGGTGGAGACAAAGGTACATTCATTCTTCCATATTAGGAACATAAATTAGTAACAGTATTTAAAAGTCATGTTAATAGAAATGCTTCCAAATATATTTTCATATGGATATATGCATATATGATTTGTGTGTATATATAGGATATCAGGGGATAGATATAGTATTATTTGTAGTAGAGAAGCATGCAAAGGAACTAAATTTTCATTTCTCTGATACTAATGAAACTGTATGGCATCCACACAGTGAAACACCCAGACAAGTGGAGAAAACCTGAAATTTTGTTGAAATTTTAAAATGCGATCATAGAAATATATTTTCCTAGAAAGATGGCTATATTAAGGGGAAAGTTTTGTTACAAAGATCTTAATTGATGTAGGACCTTTTTTTTTTATATCTCCAGCTATTTATCTGGAAGTTTCAAAGCATAAAAATACGATCTTATTGATCCTCTCACATAGAGATTTCCCCACACAATAATGATAGACTTTACTTTCTATCCGGAGGCACTCAGTATCCCTGTAGGTTGGGAATATCCCCATTTATAAACAGACTTTCAGAAAGCTCTGTAGGAGGCTTGATCAGAGTCCCTCCCATCTTCTTTCTTGCTCAGCCCCTTTCAAGCTGCAGTTTAAGATTCTGTCACCAGGTGTCACCAACGCATGTGCACTCTCAAATGTCTACAAAGAGGCAGTTACATGGAGAAAAATAATAGCTTAAAACTAAGATTCTGAACCTATAAACAGAATAATGATTCTAATTCTTAAAAAAAACGAAGGTATAAAACAATACTGTAAAAAATGTATCATGAAACGCCAGGAAGTTCTAGTGTACCTTGGAGTCACCAGTGGGCATAGGGCAATGAAGTGCAGGTGGGAGGTAACTGAGATCATGGGGCACAAAAGCCAGGTCTGGGCAGCTGTGTCCAGTGTTATGGAGAGGGGGTGATAGAGAAGGGGTGGGAGAAGGTCTGGACAGAGTGCACAGGGGTGGGGTAATGGAGGACAACGACCCTGTTCTCTGGGAGGATCCCCTCTGCAGTGGAGACAGCTCAACCTACATTGAGGGGGAAGAGATAAATCAGTGACTGCCTAGTAGATTTGGGGTCAACAGCAAATGAAAATGCGTTGATACACACGTGAAGTCCCGAAGCAGAACAAGTATCATATTCCATCATTTTGGAACATATGTTACTCTGCAAAATGTTCCAAAATGGAAAAAAAAAATATTTTCTTTAAAACATCTATGAAGTGGCTGGGGCTGTAGCTCAGTGGCAGAGTGTTTGCCTAGCACATATAAGCACTGGGTTTGATCTTCAGCAGCACCACATAAAAATTTTTTAAAAGTATGCTGCCCAGGGCTGCGGATATAGCTCAGTTGGTAGAGTGCCTGCCTCACAAGCACAAGGCCCTGGGTTCAATTCCCAGCACTGCAAAAAAAAAAAAAAAAAAAGAAAAAGAAAAAAAAAGGATTCTGTCTCTCTACAACAACAAATAAATAAATAAATACAAACATATATGGGCATAGCTTCAATGTCACCTCTTGGCCACTGTAAAGCAGACAGGAGGGAGGAATATAGGCCGTGAACTTGACTTGATGAATCAAAACTCTACAGTTGTTTGGAATATTTTTTTTACCTCTGTATCCAACATTTTCCTGGAATATAAGAGAGCACATTTTCAGGGATATCTCACCTTGAGATTGACAGCCAGTCCTGGTGTGGACTGAAGATAATGCTGTAACTCTGTGCCCCATTGGAGGTGGGAGGTAGAGAGGAGTTACAGTCGCACATGGTCAATTCCATTTTTCTACCTACTTTATTTGCCCCATGAAATTAAATACAATGAATATTTTTCCAAAGTATGGAATATAAGTGCACCTTACTTTTATCAAACTGAGTTGTGTCATATGTTCCACACTGAATGCCAGAGAAGCATGTAAACCAGAAACATCAACAACATTAAACAAAAAGAGCTACAAGAAAAGCCTGCTGACCTGGCCAATGGACCAAAAAACAGGGAACATAGTAAACAGAATGATTTCATACAAAATTGTCCTATCCCAAACAAACACCACAGGGGGAAAAAAACAACAGCACTATCTTTGCCCATGCTAACAAAGGTTAAATAGGCAGTGTGAAGATCCATTCTCAGATGAGTCTAATGAGGCAACATGACCCACCCTCTGGGTTGGTGTGAGAGAAGGCCAAGCAGAGAACCATGATATCCATCCTCATTTGGCATAAATAAGCCTCCCAACTCAAAGGGTTAGAGGAGGCCATGTACAGAACCTAGATTCTGGCCATTACCTGACACCTAAGTGACAGCAACCTCCCTTTCATGCCCTACCGCCACAAGAAAAAATACACAAAGAAATCCATGTAAAGATGTATCCTAGCTAAATTCCAGAAGGGTGATCTTTGGAAAATAAATGGGAATATTCAGAGTCACACTGATGTAAATACATGAGTAAACTAAGAAAAAAATACAAGACTCCTGCTCTGTTTTCAAATGTCAGCTAATAAATTTAGAAAGAATATCAGAATTGGACTCATTGATAGCTACCACAATAGCAAATGATTCTGGAAAATATCCTAAATGGAGGCTTAGACTGCACTGAATCTCACAACAGTCACTGAGTAACCATGGTAACCATGCTAGCTGGAGAAATCAGGGAAAAAGCAAAGCATCCTCTTGTCTTATTCCTAAAATTTGCTAGGAACTGAATAGGACTGGCACAATACACAGTTATTAACTTTAAGGATACCTGCCAATACACATTCCTGTCAGCTTCAGCAATATACAAATTAATACACACATATCCAAATACACAGACTCAGCCTCTTCACCATCCATGACTCCAGGAATTTTCTAAGGTGAATTTACTGGAAGTAAACAAGTGCACCTTCCCATTTTCAACAGATTCAAATATAGGACACACAGAGTAGAAAGCTACTAAACTATATTATTTTAGGGTTGATTTTTCAGAAGATGATTTGCAGTAGTGTCTCTAGGACATTTTCCCTAGTATCAATGCATTGCTAATGGTTTCTGAAAGCTGATATGGAAATACATGTATATGAATATTCAGTATCAAATATCATTTATATCATACAGTGGCCTATTCTTTCAAACAAAAAGATTCCTCAACATCTATTATTAAATATTTGTGTTGATGGTTCAGTGAAAATATAATAATTACAAATGCTATTTAAGAAAGAATGTCATACACTGCAGGATCAAATAGCATGAAATATTCATGAATAATCTGTCCACATATATGAAATATCTGTACATTTATGACTACAAAATATTGCCAAAAGAATTAGAGACTCAAAGGAGTGGAAGACAAATTGTGTTGATGAGAATCAGTGTTGTTATGATGTCTGTTTTCCTCAAATCAATATACAGGTTCAGTGCAATCCCAATAAAAGTCCAACAAAAATTAAAAGAAATTTACCAGCTTATGGTAAAATCATGTAGAAATAAAAAGGATATACACTCTAGCAAACAGCTTGGGAAAGCTGTCCATATTAGAGGACAAACACCACCTGGTTTCAAGATTTCTTATACACTTATAGAAATCAAAACTGTGGTGTTGACTTCAAGGTAGATAAGTATGCTATGTAAAGCTTGGTCCTTGTCTCCACTGATGATCTAATAATGAGGACAAAATTTTGAGAAAAAGGAAAAGGGATTTTTTTTCTTCCAATTGCTAGCAAAGTAGTATGTCTGTGGATTCCTGCCCCAGATGCTGTAATTCTCTCTGCCAGGGAGTAAAATGGGAATTTTAAAGCAGGAATATAAGGGCTGGGAGATAAATATTATCAGTAGATAAAATTAATTAGTGTCTAGTGGATGTCCTTGAGAAAGCCATTGCTCCAGTTCCTGCATTTGGAGTTGCTTTATTCTTGTGGGAAGTGATACTCCTCCAGATGTGAAGGACATGATAGCTTAGTGTGGGTGGGGAAAAATGTTAGCCTTGTTTCCACTGCCATTAGAGATGGAGTGGGGAAGAAGAAGAAAAGAGGGAAAGAAAAACATGCCAGTTTAAAATGATCCACTTGTGGTCAAGCATCAAGGTTTACACTCAAAGCATGAAGTGGAACCCTGTTACATCAAAGGAGCAGAATAAAGAATCCAGAAATAGACTCACACCTAGATGGACAACTAATTTTCAACAAAGGAGCAAAAGCAATTAAAAGGAGAAAGAAGGATCTTTTCAACAAATGATTCTACCACAAATGGATATCCAAATATACAAAAATGAATCGTGGCCCTTATATTATACCACATATAGAAGTCAACTCAAACTAAATCTAAGATTTAAACATAACACCTAAATGTACAAGCTGCTTTTAGGAAACACAGAAGAAAATCCTTGTGAATATGGATTAGGTAAAATTTAGATGAGACCTATAGAAGCCTCTTAATATTAAATGAAGAAAATTATACATGAACCTCCTTAAAATTAAAAATTTCTGCTCTTCCAGAAACATGGTTGAGATAAAGAAAAGTCAATGACTGTGAAAAAGCTGGTCTTTGTGAGGCACACTTACAATCCCAGCAACTCTGGAGACTGAGGCAGGATGACTGCAAGTTCAAGGCCAGCCAAGGTCACTTGGCAAGACCCTGTTTCAAAATTTTTAAAAAATGGCTGGGGATGTACTCCAGTGATAAAGCATCCTTGGGTTCAATATCCAATATCAAAAATAAATAAAGTGAAAAATATATGAAAATCATATTATCTGAATAGTGACTTATATCCAGGAAATATGAAATCATTTAAATGTCAGTAAAAAGAAAAAGAGAAACACCAATAAATAAATGGGAAAAAATTTGAACAGATACTTCACTAAAGAATATATATAAATACTAGGCAATCAAAGTAAAAGATTTTCAACATCATTGTTATAGAAATGTAAATTAAAACCACAATTAGATACCTCTACACTCTCATGAAAAAGGTGAAAGTTAAAAAGACTGATCATACCACGTTTTGACAAGGTTGTGTAGAATGGAACTCTCATATACTGCTCATGGGAATGAAAATGGTAGAACCACTTTTGAAAAGATTTGGCAGTTTCTGACAATATTAATCTTATGTCTACCATATGCTCCTGCCATTGCACTCCTAGTATTTACTCTAGACAAAGAAAGCTTACGTGTATGTAAAGACAATCACACATACTGAAAACCCATCATCCATAAGAAAGCGGATGGAGAGCTGGGGTTGGGGCTCAGTGGTACAGCACTTGCCTAGCACATGTGAAGCACTAGGTTTGATCTTCAGCACCACATAAAAATAAATAAAATAAAGCTATTGTGTCCATCTACAACTAAAAAGAAAGAAAGAAAGTGGATGGATAAAACCAAATTGTGTTGTATCCATATAATGGAATACTGCACAGCAGTTAAAATGGAAATAGTCAATTATGCAACAATATGGATAAATCTAAAATTAACAGATTGGATGTGGAAAGCTAGACAAAAAAAGGATACATGTTACATGAGTCTGTTAACGTAAAACTATAAGAAATGCAAAATAATCTACAGTGAGAGGATAGTGGTTGCTTGAAAATGGGGAGGAGTGGGAAAGGCAGGGAGGATGGAATGAGATGTGTGGGTGTGAGGATGGCAAAGGGGTGGGTAAACACTTTTTAGGGTGATGGGTATATATTCCCTTGATTGCAATGTTGGTTTCCCTGGTACATACAGATGTCAAAACTTACTACATCAAAGATCTAAATATGCAGTAAATTACATATGAACCATACCTCAATGAAGCACTTGAAATATAGCTGTATTTTTTTTTCACAGTTTTGGTGAAATTCAGTTATAGACACTAGGTTTTATGTAGTTGTTTACAAAACACATGACCAAAATAGAAACAATCATTTGCAAAGAGGTTATAAATATTTAGGGAAAGTTGGTGCACTTTCTTTCTGAAGTACAATACTGAAATGTTACAACCTGGTAAAATAATCATTCTGATGTTTCAGTATATCTGGTTATTTTCGAAAACATGACTCTGAATCACAATAGGATAAATTCTAGTATAATTATTATATTGAAAATAAAAAATTAATGACATTTTAAAGTAATCCTTAGATAATTATTGGTTTCTACCAAAAATTAAGAACATAAAACTTGGCTACCTAGGAGGATTTCATATTATGTTTTCACAATGCCTTCTAATCAACTGCATATTTCAACACTCATTGGAAAATTTTGATAGCAATCACTGATTTTTATTTCTACAATCAGAAAAAAATAAATGAAATTTATTGAAAATATATTTGAAATATCAAGTTACTATCACAAGCTGCAGGATTAATTGCTTTCAGATTAAAAAGCCATGTCTACCATGAGCCTCAAGGGCTACAATAAAGCATATAAACTGTAAATGGGACGAAACTGCATTTTCTTCTCCAATGATGGTGTCAAAAGAGCACATCTAGTTTTAGATGATTTTGTGAATCTGGTAGACACTATTCTACAATAGGGTTATGTTTATATCCATGAACTCACTTGAACCAGGACTCATATCCCACCAGGGATGGAAGTGTGGGGGTCTCCTGAGCCCTGCAACATTCAGATGTGGAGAAGTTTCAGCAGCCATGACCACTCAGATCCTCAAAAACCGACTCCTTCAGACACTTGATATAAGCCCAAGAGGAGCTTCTCAGGGAAAAACAAGGCCCAGAAATCACTTGCCTCATCAGAGTAACTGTGTGCCTGGCACCATGCTAGGCACGGGGTCAGTGACCAATGGCAGTGGTATAACAGGGAAATGATCCCGACAACCAGAGGGTACAATGGGCTTCTCACCAGGGCCTTTTCCTTCTCTTTACTCATGTCTCTTCCTCCACCAACAAATATGAAAAGGAATAAGAAGTGGCCTAAATTCATACCAGCATTTAGGATCCCTCAATAACCACACAGGACATCTCGCTGCCTATGGCCAGGAGGGTCCCACATCTATCTTCCTCTTGAGTCAGCGGGGCACCAAGTCCCAGAGAAGGAATGAGACTTGGGTCTGGGATCCTTTGTCTCCCCACACACCACGGGGCTCGGCCCCCACTGTGAGGCACCCACACCCTCTGCTGAATCCAAATGACTAGAGGAGGGGCCCTGCTCTCCGACCAGTGCAATTCAAGTCCTTTGAATGTCGTCACAGTCACCATAATGAAAGAGTGATGCACTGGCCTGACCCCTGCTCCATATGCACATGCTGGAAAAGGTTCCACGTATCCCTCTCTGTCCTTGCCTTTCCTTGAAAGCAAAACACCTGCATACTTCAGAATACCACCCAAGGAGGCACACTGAATAAGACAAGCAGACTGAGGCACAGGCAATGCAACTGCTCGGGTTGTTGGAACAAGCCACGTATCTGTTGTCCAGAATCTAGTTTGCTTTAAAACTTACCTTAGGGGAGTACTATAATCACACGAAAACCCATGGAGGTATCCTAGGGCTTTGGGAGTCAAGTTATCCCTCTACTGGGGATTGTGTAAAATTAACAACATGCCAAGCTATTAGCCACCTGTGGCATAAAATTAAGACACTATCTATAATCATGCAACTGACTGTTTTAGAAGCACCAAAATCGTTATTTAAGTAACCTCAGTTATTTCAGGGAAGCAGGGATACCAAATTATATTTACTTAGTAGACTGAAACTTGTTTAATTAAATTCCCCTGGATATTGGGATATCCTGGAAAATTCTTACCCCCTATTCCTGATATTTTCTTCTATAATGGCATCCAGAAAAAAAAATGTCTAGCCTCCTTACATACACTTACTCCTCTATCACCAGAATCACTTACCCAATTAGTGAGTTTGGAAGAACCAAGACTCACAGAGCTCAGACCCTCTCCCTTTAAACTCTTGTTCTGCCTTGTCCAAGGGTGGGTTTTACGTTGTGGCCATAGTTGTTCTCCCATTTTCTGATCTCACTGGATTTCACCCCATTCCTTATAGTGCACTTTAGAAAACATGGAACATTAAGGGGACCTGAAGTAGCATCCCCATACCAATCCTGAGCTCTAAATCAAATATGAAGTATGACAAAACAATGAAGAAAACAGTCCATTCACTCTAATCCCTATAAAGATAATGTTGAGAATGTGGCTTAAATTTATATACAAGATGCTTCTTCTAAATGCACTTCAGAAATGGACAGACTTATGCACCTAATACTGCTATGTTAGGACAATCATAAAAGGCAAGCACTACAATGCATATCCACCAATTGTCTGAAGGAGTCTTGTCTACCTGTGCTTAAGGAATCCTGAATATAATGTCTTCCTTACAATACTATCCCTGTATCAGGAGTCAGTATCTCAGGAAACCTTCTTTGAGATATCATTCTCAAAATGAATAGATACCCCTTGTTATGACTGCATACTCTCCTAGCAACCTTGTAAGTATATTGCTTTCCATGTGGCTCATTGAAACACGTAGCTTAAGAATCTCAATTCTTTAACTTTTGTGATTGCAGTGGATGCTCATCTTTGTGGAGAGGGGTTGGGATTATGTTCCAAGTTCGAGGAGTAGTGTGAAAATCTATCAAGAAAATTCCTTTGGAAATCCCTTCAAGAATGAATTCAGGAAATGTTTAGAATTTGATATCCACATATACAAAGATCTGCAGATTATAGCCAATATTATAACAAAGTCTTACCAAGACTTCAAGGATAAGAGAATCCCTATATTATGTAATGAGAACAGACCATACAAAAGAGGAAGAATATGCCTTCACCACAGGATTTTTATTTCCATTTTTGCTTAAAACCCTGCAAACAATAGCCAATTATTATCTTTCTATATTCTGTGTACCAACAGGGCTCACTGGACATTTATTTATTTGTATCTGTCATTTAAGGCTGCCTCTCCACATGGTTTTGTCAGTTCTGTTGTCTGGAGGTTCTACTCATCTGGGACATCCAAAAAATCTCCCTTCCATGGATGATGAGTGGTACTGGCATTTCCTGGGAGTTTAACCTGGACTGTTGACTGGAGCACTTGGTTTTACCCTATATATTTCCCCAAGTGTAGGACTGCCAGATAAAATACAATACCTATTAGAAATGAATTAGAACATTCTTCGCAGAACTAGAAAAAATAGTTGTAAAATTTATTTGGAAGACAAAATGTCCCAGAATAGCCAAAGCAATTTTAAGCCAAAAAAGCAATGTTGGATGCATCATAATAACTGACTTGAAATTATACTACAGAACTATAGTAACAAAAACTGAATGGTACTAGCATAAAAACAGACACACAGACCAATGGCACAGAATAGAAGACACAAACACACACAGATACAGTCATGTGATCCTTGACAAAGGTGCCAAAAACATACACTGCAAAAAAGACAGGCTTTTTAACAAATGGTCCTGGGACAACTGGTCATCCATACATAAAAGAATGAAACTAGACCCTCATCTCTCACCCTGTACACAAATCAACTTAAAACGGATCAAAGACCTCGGTATTAGACGAGAAACTATGCAATTCCTAGAAGAAAACGTAAGGTCAGCACTCCGGCTTTTAGACACAGGCAATTTTTTTTTTCAATAGGAACCCTAAATCCAAGAATTAATGAATGGGACAGCATCAAAGGACACAATTAGGGATGTGAAGCGATTACCCACAGAATGGGAGAAAATCTTTGCTAGCTACTCTCCAACAGAGGATTCATATTTAGAATATATAAAGAGCTCAAATGACTTTACACCAAAAAAAATCAAGTAACCTAATTAATATATGGGGAAATTAACTCAACAGACACTTCGCAAAAGAAGAGATACAAATGGCCAACAAATACATGAAAGATGTTCACTATCATTAGCCATTAGGGACACTCAAATCAAAACTACAATGAGATTTCATCTTACACCAGTCAAAATGGCAGTCATCAAGAATACAAATAATAAATGCTAAAAAGGATGTGGAGAAAAAGGAACAATTTTACACTGTTGGTGGAATTGTAAATTAGTACAACCGCTATGGAAATCAGTATGGAGGCTCCTCAAAAGAGTAGGCATGGAACCACCATATGACCCAGCTACACCACTTCTCAGTATTTACCCTGAAAAATTAAAGGCACCTTACTACAGTGATAGATGGATACTCATGTTTACAGCAGCACAAT
The DNA here is from genome assembly GCA_020662805.1 of Glaucomys volans. Classification (NCBI taxonomy): domain Eukaryota; kingdom Metazoa; phylum Chordata; class Mammalia; order Rodentia; family Sciuridae; genus Glaucomys; species Glaucomys volans. Next base: position 45,277 of record JAJEJO010051023.1, on the reverse strand, counting down.
TCACAATAGCCAAATTATGGTACCAGGCTAGGTGTCCATCAGTGGATGATTGGATAAAGAAATTATGGTGTATATATACAAGATGAAGTTTTATTCAGTCATAAAGAAAAATGAAATTATGGCATTTGCAGGAAAGTAGATGGAACTAGAGATCACCATGTTAAGCAAAATAAGTCAAAAGCAAAATAAGTCAAACTCAGAAGGTTAAGGGTCATATATGTTCTCTCATATGTGGAAGCTAGAGAGGAAAAAGGAAAACAAAGTTGGGGGTGGATCTTCTAAACATCAAAGGGAGACCAGTAGAGGAAAGGGACCAAGGGGTGGGAGGCAGGGAGGGGGGAAGTTCTGGGGAGTGGTATCAGCCAAATTATATTATTACATTGTGTGCATGTACAAATATGTAACAACAAATCTCATCAATATGTACAAACTATAATGTGCCAGTCAAAATGAGGAAAAAAAGTAATGGATTCCAGATAAACAAATAATGTTAGTATAATTATTTGGCATGCAATAAAATTTTATGTTTTTTAAAAAATTCAAACTCACCTGGGAATCCTGTATTTTCATTTGCTATATCTGACAACACTATGTGATGGCGTCAGAATGTGTGAGCTTAAGGATCATCTGAGATGACAGTTCCACTGGGCAGGTCTGGGGAAAATAAGATGACCAAAATGAGAAGTAAAGACAAAAATCTAGCAAAACAATACAAAAGAAAATCTCTGGAAATAGGCAAAAACTGGTTGGTAGAATGGAGGAAACAAGAATTTACCTACATTGTTGGTACCAAATAGGCATATCTGTTTATGAGCCCCATATTAATACAACTTAATAACCTGAATAGCTTTTTGGATCAGAATTCCTATATCCTCCAACAAGGGAATTCTGGTGAAGGTTTATAAAAGACTCATCAAGTCTGATATGTATCCTGGTGAAGGGGCCCAGACTGAGGGGGTAGGTCAATTTGCCACATGATTTCCCTGCTCCAGGGAAGAAAGACAGTTACTATTTATGAAGTAGATGGTTAAGAGGATTCACCTCCAGGTTCTTCAGCATGTGGATTTAATTTCATGATAACCCTGTTAGTGAGGTATAACTATTCTCTTCATGAATATGTGTGACTACAAAGCATGTGCTCCTAACCACAGAGCTGGGTATCAAGAAGGTTGCTCACCAGGCCCACTGCCAGATCTAGGGAGAAACCTGCCAGCGTGGGTACTGTGAGTGGTTGGTGGCAGATCCTTACCAACTAGATCGGGACACATACTATTGAGAAGTTTAATCTCTGTTCTTCCTGAAGCAGGGCCCCAGTTTTGGCGCCCCTTTCCACTGCCTCAGGGGAGGTTTATGGCAGGGTTGGATGCAGAAGCTGTCTGAAGCCAGTGTTTCTTCCATCCTTTATGAAAACAAGCCTATGGAAAAAAGTGAGCTGCTTGGAACTTTTAGGGAGGAAAGGGCATCTAAGGACACAGAGAGAGGAGAGGAAGGGAGATTATCTCCAGACAGAGATGGAATCAGAGGTCTACAGTTCACTCTAAGACCTGAGTAAAGCTTCATGTCAATGCGTGGAGGCCTCTGGGTGGTTCACAAATGCTGGACATTCAGCCATGAGAAAGAGTTTCCTTTTTGGATGGAAGGATAGATGGAGCATAGACAGGTGGCTTGAAGGCACTGAGCTAGCTAGGGAAATGGTCATCTCTGCCCTGAGCAGTGCAGACTCATGACTGATGATGGCAGAGACCACACTAGCCTGTATCTTGTGGGTAAATTCCCACAATTGGGACTGTTATAACATGAATGTTATAACTGGTCTTGTTGAAATTTAAAATAACTTTACTAATGTGTTCCAAGCAAATATATGTGTACTTATTTTACCAGATATGTGCAAATTAATGGGCTTCACAATATTATTAATATTTGCTTGTATGATATACTTTTGTTAGAATTTTAGATTGCCTTTCATTTTCCTTATATTTCCATATAAAGGACCCATGTCTAAGTCCATTTGTGCTTCAATAAGAAAATATCTAATATGTATATGTATGATTACATGAATGGTGTGAATCTACACTGTGTACAATCATAGAAATGAAAAGTTGTACCCCATTTGTGTACAAAAAATGTGGAAAAATACTGTCATGTACAACTAAATATAAAAAATAGAAATAAAAAAGTAAAAAAGAAAGAAAATACCTAAGATTGGGTGATTTCTAAACCACAGAAATTTATTTCCTTATAGATCTAGAGGCTGGAAAGCCCAAGAACAACATCTTGTGAGGCTATATTTGCTGCCTAATCACATAGCAGAAGGTGAGATGGCAGGAGAGAGAGCAAAAGGGAGCCATACCCACACTTTTATAATGAACCCACTCCTGTGATAACAGCAATGATCCATAAATGTGGGTAGGGCTTTCACAATCCAATCCATTCTCAGAGGTTTCACCTCCCTATATTGTCACAATGGCAGTCAAATTCCAACATGGGTTCTGGTGGAGAAATATTTGCAAAACATAGCAGCATATTTCACATGTGGGTTTCCAAATGCAATGACAATGGTCCCAGCTATGCCTCATAAGTTTCTGGAATAATTTTGGCATTGAAAACAAAACCCAATCAGTGCTTCTGTGTTTGAATTGCACTGTCTTTAAATGGAATATGCAGGGCCATGAAAACTTCATACTTTCTAGGAGAGGAAAAGATTGGCACAACTTTGTGTAGACACTCACCAACATCTAAAAAAAAGCATGTGAGGACCCTGTCAGCTGCTGTACTCTTAGGTCTGGTCTGCAGGAAATCTAGGGCGTGTGTTCAAGTGTGGTCATGCAGCATGGCTAAGATTATAAAAAATCCTATTAGAGAAATCTCAGAAATATTTTAAGAGAAAAAATGTGCAAAAGTATACCTACTCTATGATGTCACTTACAGGTTTACAGCTGAATGCAATTTTGTGTAATTTTCTCACAATGGTTCTATGAGAAAGGCATTATTCCCAATTTACAAATGACAAAATCAAACTCATTGATGAACAATTACATAATGGGGGAGGTGGGAGGGGGTAAGAGAAGAATGGAGGAACTTTGGATGGTGTAGAGGAAAATGGGGTGGTAGGTGGTGGGGGAACGAAAGATAGTAGACTGAGACAGTATTACCCTATGTATATGTATGATTACATGAATGGTTTGAATCTGCATAGTGTACAACCATAGAAATGAAAAGATGTACCCCCCAAAAAATGATCAATTATCCAGAGTCATCTATTAAGAAATGGAATTCTAACTCTTACCTTGCCCTAACAACAATCAGTAGTTTCCCTTATAGACAGTGACCATCAAGGACTTAAAAAACCTATGGTTGTAGTATTGCACTGTTGTAGGTATTCATTCAAAAACCCCTGTAACTTTGAAGAAGCTGATGGTGCAGATATAATATCACTGCAGGGTCCTATAGGAGATAATGGAACTAGCATAAGGGTCAAGAGCTTATGATTCTTGCCTCTCCCCTTTTTCTTCACTCTTTTCAGTAGCAAACTTTCTCTACTATCAAACTAGACTATTAAATAAGGGGAAAGAAAATGAAACAGAATTAAAGATGGTTTGATGATCTTCTCTCCTAAAATCATTCATCAAATATCCTGCAAAACACACACACACACACACACACACACACACACACACAAATGTCCTCCAGGCTTCATTTATGAACTGTGTGAGTATGTGCTACTTTTTACTATTACATGTCCAGGTTGTCTCTATGATATCTGTTTTGCTGGGTTTAGGCAACTATCATCATTTCTCTGGGAGCAAGGGGAAAGATGTGCAGGATTGATATTTCATGAAGTCTTACTATGTGCCCTATACTCTGTACAGGAAATCTCATTTATCGTTTGCTACATTTTTGTAAGGAAAGCATCACGAGACTTTCCAGAGATGGACAAGGGGACTAATATAACCTGAAATTTCACTAAAGGATTTCTGCTTGTGTCCTGAAGACACCTGGAATCTAAGTGTTCAAATCTCCCTAAGTGCTCATAAGTTGTCCATGATATTGATTAATTTATGTATATAATGAGATGTATTACTTTCAAATTATAATACTGGAAATTTAAAAACACTATATGGCAAAGTAAATCATGAGATCTTACCATAAGAGACTCAATACGGCTGATTACAGTGACTACTTCTCATGGTATCTGAAGAATTCTCAGGAACCAATACAAAGACAGGGTCAAATGATGTTGTATTAGGTAGCCTCAAGATAAACTCCAATGATCTTTGCCTTTTTGGAGTATTCACCAGCTTTTGTGAGCTGGATTTAGTGACTTGCTACTAACAAAATGTGCAAGAAGAGAGGGGATATCACTTTTGAAATCAGATGACAAAGGGGCTGTGTTCCTTATTGGCCATATTCTCATGCTAGCTCTAAAAAGATATAACTGCCATGTTTCAAGACATCCATGTGACAAGTATTCAATGTGTCTGGTGAAGTACCACTAAGGCCCTGAGTCCTTCCCAGAGACATAAACAAGTTTGGATTGGATTCTTCTCCAGTTGAGACTTCAGATAGACCTTGAGCACACCCTTCTGAGAGACTTCCAGCCAGAATCCAAGCCATGCTGAGATTTCTTCTCCCCTTCCCTCTCTTTTTTTTTACACTGGGGATTGAACCCAGAGTCACCACTGAGTCCCATCCCCAGTTCATTTCAGTTAATTTAATGTTTTTAAATTTTGAGACAGGGTCTGACTATAGTGCTGAGGGACTCAATAAATTGCTGAGGATAGTCTGGAACTTGTGATCCTCCTGTCTCTGCCTCCCATGTCACTGTGATTACAGGCATGTGCAGTGCCTGGTTTCCATGCTGTGATTTCAGACCCAAAGAACTGATGTGTATTAATATGCTTGCTGATTCAAATAGTGAAATTTTGGTGGCAATTTGTTATTTAATAATAAATAATACATATATATATATACAAAGAATTAAAGAGCAATCAATGTACATGCAAAAGAAACATTTGAAAACATATTTGCCAATGAAATGCCATGGATAGATGCTAATTTTGATGAGAATGAGAGATTGCAGAGCCATCTGGTTGGTTGGAACTTAAAAGTCACATAGAAGTGTAGGACCCTCAACCTCGAGGAGCTATGGGGATTCACATTTCCCATATTTGGAAGCTCCTATGAAATCAACTATTTTTTTGTACCAGCTAGTGAACCCAGGAGTTAAACCACTGAGCCACATCCCCAGCCTTTTCATATTTTATTTTGAGACAGGGTCTCACTAAACTAACTTAGGGCCTCACTAAGTTGGTGAGGCTGGCTTTGAACTCATGATCCTTCTGCTTTAGCCTCCCAAACCCCTGGGATACAGGTGTGCACCACTGTGCCCATCTCAACTAATTTTTTTGAAAAGTGGAAATACTACAAAAGAATTAAACATTCATCCTTCTCTCCCTCTGTGTACCACACCTAAGTGAATCTTAACAGTTGATGGAGTGCAAGTTCTGTTGTAGAAAACATTCATCTAATAAATGCGGAAGAAATTTTAGTGTTAGAACATCACCATTTTGCAATCTGTAATGAAATGCAGATTTAGGGAACAATCTTAAAATATTGGGAAAAATCTCAAAGGTGTTTTGTTGTTCTTTTTAGATATATATGACAGTAGAGTGTATTTTGACATATTTACACAAATATGAAGCATATCTTATTCTAACTGGGATTTCAGTTTTGTGGTTTTACATGATATGAAAATTCAAAGTGGTGCATTTATATATATGTGCATATACACATATGTAGGAAAGTTGTGTCAGATTCATTCCACTGTCTTTCCTATTCCTATCCCCCTCCATTCCCTCCCTTTGTCTAATCCAATGAACTTCTCTTTTCCTTCTACCTCTTGTTGTACGTTAGCATCCACATATCAGAGAGAACATTCAGCCTTTTGTTTTTTGGGATTGGCTTGTGTCATTGAGCATGATATTCTCCAGCTCCATCCATTTACTGGCAAATGCCATAATTACATTCTTGTTTATGATTAAGTAATATTCCATTGTGTGTGTATAGGCATCTAGGTTGGTTCTACAGCTTAGCTGCTGCGAATTGAGCTGCTATAAATATTGAGGTGGCTGCATCACTATAGTATGCTGATTTTAACTTCTTTGGATATATACTGAGGTGTGTATAACCAGGCCAAATAGTGGTTCCAATCCTAGTTTGTTTGTTTGTTTGTTTGTTTGTTTGTTTGAGGTATCTCCATATTGCCTTCCAAAGTGTTTGCATCAATTTGCAGTCTCACCAGCAATATATGTTTGTACCCTTATCCCCACATCCTCACCAACATTTATAAAATCTTTGCTTCTTTCACCTCAGATAGAGCAATGATCTCCAGGATATATAAAGAACTCAAAAAATTTAACACCAAAAGCCCCCAAATAACCCAATCAATAAAGGGGCTGAATGTAAACAATCAAAGACTCAAAGGTTAAAGCAATATGGAAGACTGAGACAGGAGGATAACAAGTTCAACACCAGGCTCATTAACATAGCAAGGCCCTAAGCAACTTAACAAGATGCTGTCTTAAAAATAGAAATAGATGATAGATAGATAGATAGATAGATAGATAGATAGATAGATAGATGATAGGTAGGAAGAAAGGAAGGAAGGACTGGGGATGTAGCTCAATGTCTCATAGTAGGAGAGACAATTGGACAAGATGGGGGCCAAGTGTGGTGGTATACAACTATAATTTCAGCAGCTTTGGAAGCTGAGGTAGGAGTATCACCAGTTCAAAGCCAGCCTCAGCAACTTAGGCCCTAAGCAACTCAGCAGGACTGTATCTCTAAATAAAATTTGAAAAAGTGCTGGGGATGTGGCTCAGTGGTTAAGCACCCCTGCGTTCAATACCTGGTACTCCCCCCCCCAAAAAATGGGGCTCCTGGTATGTTGTTTGCCAAATGTTTGGGTCATTCGAATTAAGATCTGAACTAGATCAAGCTTCTAATTACCAACTCAAAGGAAATAGGAGAGATAAAAGGAACATAAAGAACAGCACAATAGGGATGCAATAAGCAAAATCAAAAATGAAAACTCCAATATCTTAGGTAAACAAATTGGAAAGTTAAAAATAAGGAGAGGAAGAAACTTGTTTAAATAGAAAGAGTCTTAAAACTTCAGAGTGAGTTAAATCAAACAGAAATTAAAATGGAGAAATCAAATAAAAATCAAACACATAATGAGATCTCTCACTTGCCCACTAGAAGAACAAAAGTTACCAAAGTCCCAAGTATGAGCAAAAGGTGAAACAGTGAACTCACACACTGGTATTTGGAACATAAAATAGCTACTTTGAAAAATTGCTTGTTAGTGTCTACTAAGCTGAACACATATATTGCACTCTTAGATATGGGATGACCAAGAAAAATGAAAATAAATGTCCACCCAATGTAATGTAGTAAGGTATCCATGATGATATTGTATATAATGTCTAGTCACAAACTGAAAAATACCCATAACTCCATAATAGGCACATTTATTTTGAAATATCCATGCAATGTAATACCACAAGCTAATGAGAAGAAATGATCTTCAGTTATAGACAACAATAAATGTAAATCTCACAGGAAATTGTGGAGGGAGTCAAACAGAAAAGAATACCTACTATAAGATTCAGGAAGTTTCTTCTAATTAGCCAATAGAGTTTGGAAATGGATGAGAAAAATCAACACTCCATTTCTTTTAATTTCAAGGTATTTAGTGTTCTCTTATATTACCTGAAGATTAACCTCAGTTAAATATTTACCCTGAGCCCTTGAAAAATAATTTACTACAATTATGAACAAGGTTAATGCCATGACTGAGGGACAAATAAATGATTCAGAAATAAAAGACATACCTGGCTACAGTGTCAGCCCTAACCCACAAACTGAAGGTGATCTTGAGTAACTCATTGCATCTACTCTGGCCTCACCTGCCACTAACACCCTGAGTAAGCCTTCCTCTCAACCAGTGACGTCTAAGGCACAGAGAACAACATGATTCCCACCTGGAAAAGCACCCTGCATTCAAAAAAGGTAAAGACTTCATGTTGGCAGTCCAAGGAATTATCAAAATAGCCAAGTTGTCTAAGGCATAGCAATTATGCTGATTATTAACATTTTTGCATTTACAATTATCTTTTTCTTATATAATTACCTTCTGGTTCAATGCAGAACGACTACAGAATGTAGATTCAATCAAAACAGTTATGAAGCTGATATAACATCAGTCACCTTGGACTGACACGGTTCAACAAAGATCTTTTTTTCTTCCTAAGTATATTGCTTAGGAGTGTGGGCTCTGAAGACAGATTAGGGCAAACTCTACACCATGTGAAAACTGTGTGACTTTACATTACCTTATAGTCACTCATTTTTCTCATCAATATTAGTAGCATTATGCAGTACATACTGTAGAAGACAAAACATTTTCAAGAATATATTACTTATGCTTTCACATTTAAAAAGATAAATGGTAAGGAATTGCATTATTGTACAAATTCTATTAAAGAGATGATGGGTAAAAAAATCTTAATCGTTTTACAACTGAATCTTATTCACCAACTGACATGCTTTATTAAATCACTGATTTTCACTGTAACTACTATTGGATAGCCAAACTATTGTGAAAATATCAAAAGCACTGGGAATAACTGATGTCAGAAAACCAAACCATTTCTTCATATAGCTGAATAAGTCCAGGGGCTGTCTTTGATTCTGACTTATACCCACACTGGTACATAGCACTGCAGCCCAACTGCCCTACCTCCAGACATATCCTATCTGACACACCACTCCCTCTGCACACTGTTGCAGCACCATTCCCATCTGCTCTTGTCACTCCCCTGATCTCTTGCAGTATTCTCCTAACGGTCATCCTCAAACTCTATCTTGTCCCTTTCCAATCAATTCTCTGCAAAGTAACTTTCACCTCCTGAAGAGGAGTCAAATTGTATCACTTCTATCCTCTAACTCTCCACACTCAGAATAAAATGAAAACAACTAACATGAGCCAAACCCTGTGGCTCTGTATACCCTTTCCATCTTATCTCCACCAGTCTGCACATTGTCTCCCAGTCTCCAGTCACTGAGCTTTTCCTATGCTCCTGGATTATCTGATGCCCATGTATAGTGCTGGGATACCAACAAAATGACCTATCCGTGTCTGGCTTCTTGTCATTCAGGACTCAGCTCAAATGCCACTTCTGAGAATTAATTTTACTGACAATTCCATTTATCATAATCCCTGTCCTGGTCATTTTCTACTCTGTTTCTTTTCCTCCTTGCACAAATCACCATACAAAATCATCCAGTGCATTGATTTGTTTCCCTGTTCATTGCCAGATTTCCCAAACTGGAATGACAGCTCCAGGAACCCTGCTAATTTTGTTCTCTGTGTTGTTTTTACAGTGCCTACATCAGTCTTGTATATAAATCACTGAATAAATATTACTTAATTGAAGGTATTTATATCTACTTAATACACAGAGATACACAGATATTTAAAGATAAATAGCAGGAGCAACCACTAATGGAATTAAGCATCAAGATTTAGAATTATAGAAGATGTTGCAAATCCACAGCAGTGCTTTTTAAACCTGGATCAATATTAGAAACAATTTGAAAAATTACCCCAAATGTAGTTAACTCCCACCCAAACACCCTGATTTTGATTCAGCACACTTAATGGTGGACACAAATATCTGCTATTTTAGTAAGCACCACCTAACAACTTTGATGAAGTGGTCCATGGAATTCCTGACTTCAACAGCTCACATTTGATTACCACTGACTTAATGCCACACATGCTCAATTCTGGGACATCTAGAGTTTCCCCATTAATGTAATTACTGGGAAGTGCTCTGGTCTTTCCCTCCACAAGATACCAAAAGTTCCTTTCTCACATAGGATCACAGATTAAATCTAGTTTATTCCTGTTTGTTGGGAGGACTTATCTTGTTGTATAGACAAGAACAGTGATAGAAAAGAGACTTACCTACAATGACCCTATGACCTCTTCACTCTTATTCCAGTAACCTCTCTAGAAGACTCCACACTACACTTTATTCTTCTCTACAGCTTCTGATTCTGTGGTGCAGAACCCCACACCCTTCTGTGATGTTACACTAGAAGGCAGAGAAAGGAAATAAAAAGCACATGGAAGGATTGTAAATAAGTACAACCAATACGGAAATTTGTATAAAGGCTCATCAAAAGACTAGGCATGGAACCACTATATGACCCAGCCATACTACTCCTCAGTATTTATCCTAAATAATTAAAGTCATCATACTATAGTGATACATGCATACCCATGTTTAAAGCAGCACAATTCACAATAGCCAAATTAGGGAATGAGACTAGGTGTCCAACAATGGTTGAATGGATAGAGAAAATATGGTATGTATGCACAATGAAGTTTTATTCAGTCATAGAAAAATGAAATTATGTCAGCTGCAGGAAAATAGATGGAACTTCAGAATATTATGCTAAGCAACATAAGTCAAGCTTAGAAGGTCAAAGGTCATATGTTTTCTCTCATATGTGGAAGATAGACAAGAAAAAGAAAAAGAAAGTGGGGGAGTGGAATCTCATAAAAATCAAAGCAGATCAATCAAGGAAAGGGAAGAAGTAGGGGAGAGAGTGGGACAATGCTGGGTAGTGATTGGCCAAAATGTGTTGTTATATTGTGTGCATACATGAATATGTAACAACAAATCCCATCACAATGTACAACTCTATTGCACCAATAAAAATGTGGCAAGAAAAACGAGCACATAGAATAGAGAGGAAAATAAGAGTATGGGAAAGTACATGAAGTACAGGTGATGGGGTGGTGACATCTTTCCTATCCCTACTCAATCAACTGGAAGCTGTGCAATGACACTTTTCCTCTTCCCTAGATCTATCCTACAATCCTCCTGCACACACCAGTGACACCAAGACTCACATAATGGAAATGTGGGCTGCTTGATCTTAAATTTCTAGGTATTATCTCTGTAGTTATGCTATTATGTTCATATAAGAGATATAACATTGACAGAATGAGGAGGGCAAGTTGGAATGGAGAACTAACATTTGCTGAATACCTTCTAGTTACCACATACTGGATATTATTTTCAGACTCTTTCTCTTCAAATCTGCCAAGCAAATTTGAGCAATGCTGTCAGGTGGGCATCATTACTTTCTTTCTCCTGATGGAAAGATAGAATGACAGAGCAAAGTACATGTTCAAGGAATTCTAAGGAGGTATAAAATGGACACCAAGCTCAACCTGAAGGGGCTTCTGCTGGCAATTTTGATAGTAAGAGAGGGTAACCCTTTGACAAAAATAGAAATCTCTGAATCATACGGAATTAAATACATGAATAAATAAATTAAAATTAAGTAAGGAAGAAGTGGAAGACCTATGCTCAAAGACAAGTAACTACTTTTGAAGGGTTAAACCTTTGGAAATGCAACATTTTTTAAAAGCAACCTTTGACAGCTGTCATGGTAATAGGCAATTCAAGCGATAATCATAAATGGAGGCTCAGTCTGTACTCAATCTCACAGTAGTCACTGAGTCACCATGGTAACCATGCTGGCCTAAGAGAGCTGGAAAAAATAATCAAAAAACCACTACCCTGATCTTGTTTCTAATATGTACTAGGATCTAATTAGGACTGATGTGACCACTGATGTGACCACCAATTATCCTCAAGTATCCCTCACAATAAACATCCTGGTAGCTTCAGCAATGAGCACATTAATATGTGCATACATACTCACATGCATATTATCTCTTCTCTCACCCCCATTCACTGAGATAATTTGCTGGGGTATAAAAAAGAAAAAACCTCCAAGATTAAACAGATTCAATTCTGATCACATATAAAGTTGAAATTACTTTAATCATGAATTTTTCGAGAGGTCATCTATAGAATTGACTCTAGAACATTTTGTCCCAAGTTTTAGTACATTGCAGGAACTTCTAAAAGCTGACGCAGAAACACAGGCAAACGCTACTCATCAAATATTTTTCACCATAGAATAAGTCTGAGATTTCAAACTAAAGGATTCTTCAACAGCTACTGTTAAAACTTTGCCTGCTAACAGTTGAGTAAAAATAAAATATGTGGAAATTGTAATTAAAATACTGCCATTTACAATTATATGAGGAAGCATGAAATAATTAAGAATAGTTTACCCACCAATATATAATAACTGTACATTGAACACTATAAAATATTGCTCAGAGACATTAAAGACCTAAATAGGGAGATATATCATCTTCATGACATGGAAGAAATAGTATTATTTTTGGGGGGCTTTTTTGTTTGTTTGTTTTGTTTTCGTTTGTTTGTTTTTCTTAACCAGGGATTGAACTCAGGGCACTTGACCACTGAGCCAAGTCCCCAGTCCTATTTTATATTTTATTTAGAGACAGGGTCTCACTGAGTTGCTTAGGGCCTCGCTAAGTTGCTGAGGCTGTCTTTGAACTCGCGATCCTCCTGCCTCAGCCTCCCAAGTGCTGGGATTACAGGCGTGTACCACCACCCCCGGCAGAAGAAATAGTATTATTAAAATGTATAGTCTCCTCAAACTGATCTACAGGTTTCATGCAATCTTAAGAAAACTCTTAAAAGACCTTTAAAAAAGAAATTAGCAGTCTGAGTCTACATTTCATGGGGAAATAAACAGGGCCTAGACTTTGAAAACAACTTTGGATAAGAAAAGATAAGATGAATATCTGATTTTAAAACTCCTTATAAACCTACAGTAATCAAGACACTGTGTAATGATACCAAGGTAGAAAAGTATATCAAAGAAACAAGACCACATCTGTATGTTCAACTGCTTTTTACAAAGGTGCAAAGGGAATTTACTGGATAAAGGATAGTCTTTTCAATAAATTTTGTTGGGCAGAGTGGATATCCATATACACAAATGTAAATATATATGATCCATATATTATAACATATATAAAATCAACTCAAAATGGTTTATAGATCTAAATGTAAAACAAAGCTGTAAAACTTCTAGTAGAAAACATGAGAAAACATCCTAATCCTTATGACATTGGGTAAGGAAATTATAACTTAGATATGATGTGAAAACTACAATTCCTAAGCAAAAAAATGATAGATTGAACTTCCTTAAAGATCAAAATTTCTGTTCTTCCAAATATGTGGTTGAGAAAATGAAAATGCAAGCCCTTAATTTGGAGGAAATGTTCAAAAATCATACATCTGATTAAAAAAACACATTTACAAGTTAATCTAAAAATTATTAGGTTGGGTATTAGATGACATTAAGAAATAATTATCTTTAAGTGTGATAAGGTAATCTGGTTTTGTTTATAAGAGTCCTTATCATTTATAGATACACTCTGAAGTGTTCATACATGAAATAATGCAATGTATGGGATTTGCTTTGAAATAGCCTTAGCATGTTCCAAAATACAGATAGACAGGAGGAATAAGCTGTAGGTTTCTATACCATAATAGGGCAACTATAGTCTACAACAATGTATGCTATATTTCAACATAATTTAAGAAGAAAAGTCCAAAGTTTCCCAACACAAAGAAAAGAAAAAAAATGTTTGAGAAGACAGAAATGCTAATTTCCCTGATTGGTCATTACACATTGTATACAAGTACTGAATTATTATACTATACCCAAAATATGTACAATATTATGTGCCAATTAAAAATCTTAGAAAACCAAAACAGGAGTTTGTATCCAGAATATAGAAAATATTACAAAAGTCACTAAGAAAATAGATAATCCAGTAAATGAATGAGCAAAAGATTTGAATAGGCACTATAATAAGAAAGATAAATGTCAAATTAAAAAATGAAAGATACTCAACATTAATAATTAGAGAAGTGAAAAAAATAACTATGTTGGGACAATACTACACTCCCTTGAGAATGGTTAAAATTAAAAAGATGCCATAATAAGCACTGACAAGGCTGTAGAGTGATAAACTCTCATACACTGCTGGTGACAATGGCAAATAGTACAATCACTTTGGAAACAGTTTGGCCCTTTCTTAAAATGTTAATTTTATATCTATGATATGATGTAGCCATTTTATTTGTAAGCCTTTACCCTAGAGAAAGAAAGAATATTTCCATGAAAAAACTTATTCACACTTATTTATAGCAGCTTTCTATACAGGAGTTCAAATTAGAAACAACCTAAATATTCCCCAACAAGCAAATAGATAAAACATACTGTGGTGTAACTGGAGTATTATTCAGCAACAAAAATGGGTGAATTAGCCAGGCGTGGTAGCACATGCCTGTAATCCCTGCATCTCCAGAGGCTGAGGCAGGAGGATTAAGAGTTCAAATGCAGCCTCATCAATTTAGCAAGACCCTAAGCAACTTAGTGAGACCCTGTTTATAAATAAAATACAAAATGCCTGAGGATGTGACTCAGTAGTGAAGTGCCCCTGGGTTCAATTCCTGGTACAAAAAAATGAACTATTAATATATGCAACAAAGTGGATAAATATAAACAAAGGGTGAAGTAAAGAAGCCATAACCCTCTAAAAAACTCTCTAGTATTCATTCCATTTAAGTACATTCTGGGACCTGAAACCTAATCTATAGTAACAGAAGTGCTGTGTTTGCCTAGAGACAGTGATGTATAGTGGGATGGGTAAGGAGCATGGGTAATATAGAACTGAAAATGTTATATCTTGCAAAATAATAATAACGATGCTTTGGCCTATCTGGTTAATATAGGGACTATGTCTGTGCATCATTATAGTACAGCAAACTATAAAGTAATTATTATTTTATAAACACTGAATTTTTGTACCCGGCATTTTGACATTTTAACTAACACTTGATAACTTTCTGGCTTCTTAAAAAAAATCATCATACAATGGTTAAAAAAACTTGATGATGATTAAAGAATGTATATTACAATCTCAAATTGCAAGGTAGACCATCAAATCAACTGCACATTTCAACATTGATCTGAGAAAGACATAGGAATCACTATTACATAAGCATACTGAGGGTCTCAGCAATCCCAGGGGATAAGAATTCTTGTCCTGCTTTTATGTGGAAAGTAGGTCCAGGACACCCTGTACAAGGACACCACACTCTCTAGTCCCACATCTCCCTCCCTTACCCGAGGTGGATGGCTGAGTCCCAAAGCTGGAAAGAAGCACTGGGTCAGTGACCAATGGCACTGGTACAACTGGGTAGTTCTCACAACAACTAGAAGGTACAATGGGCTTCTCACCAGGGCCTTTTCCTTCTCTATTAGTCATCTCTCTTCCTCTAATCACAAATCTGAAAAGGAATAGTGGCCTAAATTCATCCAGGCATATAGGATTCCACAACAACCATAGAGGACAGCATGTTGCCTGGGGCCAGGAGGGTCCAACATCTCTTTCCCTCTCAAGTCAGCAGGGCACCAAGTCCCAGAGTGGGAATGAGGCGACTTGTGTCTGGGATCCCTTTGTCTCCCCACACACCAGGGAGGCTCAGCCACCACTGTGGGTGCCCTGCACCCTCAGCTGAGTCCAAACACCTGGAGGCAGGAAGGTGTTCTTCTCACCAGAGCAAGTTGGTCTTCTTTAGAATGTGTTGTTTTCCTGTGACATTGAATAATTACTCCATATATTAAAAAAAAAAAAAAAAAAAAAAGGAATGTCGTCACCCTCACCATGGTCACCATAATGACGTCAGGTTTCTATGGCAACCACAATGCACACGTTGGTCCTCTGCATCAGAAATGCCTTTGCTCAGGCCACCTTTTGTCCCCTTGCCTTTCTCTGAAATCAAAACACCTTCACGCTTCAGGCCCCCACCCGAGAAAGTGTACTAATTGGAGGATCTTGGCTCAGACTCAGGCAATGGGAAAAACTCTGTCGAATTTACAAAGGAACAAAGAATACCCCTTTCATCAGGAATTTCGTTTGCATTAAAAGTGACAGGGGAATATTATCAGTACACAGAGATCCAGGGAAGCCTGCTAGGGCTCATGGAGATGAGCTCTCTCCAAATGACCATCGTGAGCATGTAAAACTCATACAGCATGCCAAGCAGCTAACCATCTAAGCTGAAAAGTAAGGTGCTGTCTGTCTAAAATTATGTGACTTAATGATCTAGGAACACTAAAAAACATCATTTCAGGGATCTCAGAGTCATTTTAGGGAGGCATGCCTAGGACATTATAGTCATTTAGTATGCAGAATCTTAGTCAACTCAACCATATAATAGTTTATCCCGGGAAATTCTTATCCTCCTTTCCTGATATTTCCCTCTATGGGGAAGAACACCCATGACCAAACCACAACTAGCCTCTCTGCACACTCACTCATGCTCTGTGTCAGTAATGACTTACCTGATTGGTGGGTTTGGAAGGAGAAACAGGGTTTGTACATTCCTGTTCCTCTTCCTTCAAGTCTCTTCCTAGTAAGCTGTCCTTCAGAAGGAAAGCTCTGCCTTCTGCTCTGCCATCAGGGATGGGTCTCATAATAGGCCCACAGCTCTACTGTCTTTTTTGTGTCTGTTTTCCCAAGTTTTTCCATGGTTTTTCCTACAAAAAACCTAATTCTCTAATAAGTTCCCCCAAATACCTCTCTCAAAGTCTATCCTCTAAACCAATTAGGAAATATGACAAAAGGGTAAATACACATGAATGTTCTTCCTTATAAGGGTGATTTTAGAGAATATGTGTTAGATTTGCTGTCCACGTGGGTTCCTTATTAATACCAGAATTGGAGAGACACATGCACTTGGCCTACCAAGGACTGCAATGTGTATCTACCACATCTCATGCCCCACATATGTGTGCCTAAGGAACTGACTTCCTTGCCAAGGACTATTTCTGTAGTAGTAAAGAAGTGTTTCAGGACACCTTGTGAATAAATCCCCCTTGGGCAGAATGAACACTCACAAAGTGCATGTAGCCTCTGAGATTTCCCTCTGGATGTTGTGATGACAACACCCCCTTGATACCTTAATTCACCTCACTGCAAAGGAAGCTATTCTTATGGAATTGTAAGAGTTGGTTGAAAATCATACATCATGATAACTTTCCTGAGAAATTCTGTCAAGTAGAACTTTATGAAATGTTCAGAAATCTATACACATACAAACTCATACACAGATTATAGTCACTATTATAAAAAGTTTCACCAAATCATCAAGACTAAGAGAATCCCTTTCTTATCCAATGATTACAGACCCCAGAAAAAGAGGCAACTTTTAAGTAAGCTTTAATGGGGTTTCTATTTCTGTTTATCTGATACTCTCAAACAATAGTAACTGATTATCACTGTCTATGTACAGACTGAGCTCATGTGAGCATTTTCTGTTCCATGTGGTGTCTGTCCTCCCAGAACTGTAGTCATCTGGAGGCTGCACTAATCAGATACATCCAGAGAATTCTCTCACATGGCTGATGGACAATGCTAGAATATACTAAGAGCTCGACTGATGCTGTTGCCTGGAGCACCTTGATTAGAACTGCCTCCCATGTTGTTGCCAGATAAAACACAGGATGACAAGTCAAATTAGGATTCCACATAACTACTAAAAATTTTTAGTGTGTGATGGTTAATTTTATATGCTAAATTCACTTGGGCATCAATGCCTAGATAGTTCATCAACATTATTCTGGATGTTTGTTTCTACAATGAGTTTGGAGAGGATTAACATTTAAATTGATGTACTTTGATTGAGTAAAGTATATTTTTCTATAAAGTTGGTGACCCTCATGCAATCATTTGCAGGCTTGAATTGAGCAAAAGTTTTATTTTTCCTGAGCAGGATGGAATTTTGCTAGCAAATGGACTTTGGATTTGAACTGCAACATTGGATCTTCCATGGTTTATAGTCTACCAACTTACCCTACTGATTTTGTACCTCAGGTCCCCAAAATATGCACATGCACACACACACACACACACACACATACACACACACACTATTGGTTCTGTTTCTCTGAATGTGGCATGCAATATAATTTTGTTCATTTGAATGCAACTGGGCATTCTGTATTGCTCAGTCTAGCAACCCTAAGGGAGGAGCCCCTGACACTTCAATGAGACAGGTCTGATTAAAAAAAAAGCAGATCATATTTCAAAAAGGACAAAAGCTTGTAATACTTGATGTTGGTGGAATAAAGGTGAAATTGGCTCTTTCACATACAGTGTTGGTGCCAAATAGGTGTATACATTTTCTGAGGCCACTATTATTATGGCTTCACAACTTGATTGGTTTTTGATGTTGACATCTTGTTTCTACCAAGGGAGTTCTGGTGAGGGATAAGAAAAGGCTCTTCATAGTAAATCTGATTTTCACTGTGGTTAAGGGGCATAGGTGAGGGGCCAGATCAAGTTGCCACATGAGTTCCCTCGTGCAGGGAGAAAAGACAGCTACTATTTATGGAGCTGACTTTTTAGAAATAAGCAGGTTCCTCATGATAGTAGCTGGATTCAATCTTATGAAGACCCTGTGAGATAGGACTATATTCTCTTCGTGGATGTGTGTGACTGCAAAGCACATACTCCTAACCACACAGCTAGATGGCAAAAAGATTGCTAACCAAGGCCACTTCCAGAGCTGTGGAGAGAACCTGCCAACCTGGGCACCTTGAGTGGCTGCTGGTAGATTCTGAGAAAATGTATCAGGAAATTAACCTCCTGTTGGAGGTTAATCTCTGTTCATTGTGTTTATCTTGCCCTCCCTGAATCAGGGGCTCAGGCTTGGTTCCCCTTCCCTTTGCCTCAGGGGAGGTTTATGGCAAGACTGGAAGAAGCAGCTATCTTAAGTCAGTGTTTCTTCCATCCTTTATGATAATTTAACCTTTGGAAATAATCGAGATGCCTGCATATGGTGGAGAGGGACACTGAGGACATTGAGAGGAGTGTACAAGGGAGATTTCTCCCAGTCAAGGATGAGGGAAAAAATCCACATGTCTTACTTGGAGTAGGACATAAACTCTGGCCCAGGTCCAAACTTGTGGTGGCTTCTGTCCATCCTTGGAGGCTGGACAACCAACTATGAGGCCGATTTTTCTGTTTGAATAGAAGGATGGAAGGATCAGGATCTGGGAACCTGAAGGCCCTGACCCAACATGGGAAATGGTCAGTGCATCCCTGAGCAACGTAGAGACACAAATGACATCCTCAGGGTGTATCTGGAGTATAAGTACTCACATGTGGATGGCTTTGGCAAAAAACATCATCATTTAATGTTTTTAATATTTACTATCTAGTTAAAATTTATAATCACTTTAATAATGTATATCCCAACCAACTACATGGTGAAAACACCCATTTCTGCACGTCTGAGAAATTATGTTTCCCAACATTATTAATATTTGCTAATGTAATATCCCATTGTTGGAATGTGGAATTTCTTTTCAATTTCCTCCATCTTTTTAAAGTCATCTTTAAGGAAACACATTGTTAGTCAGGTACAGTGTCACATGCCTATAATTTCAGCTACTTGGGAGCCTGTGGCAGGAAGATCTCAGGATGGAGAGCAGCCTGGGCAACTTAGGAAGACTGCATCTCACATTAAAATAAAAAAGGAAGTTCTGGGATGCAGCTCAGTGGTAGAGCACTTGTCCAAGCTGCATAAGGCCCTGGGTTCCCTCTCTGGTAACACCAAAAAAGGGAAAAAAAAAGATGGATGCTTCCAACTGTTCCAGTTATTAATTTAATATTTATTACTTATTGAGAAACTGAGAGCACTGATTATGGAGACCAGCAGCTTTGCCTATGTCCTGGTTTTGCAACTTAACAATTGAACAACCTTAGGTAATTGCTTAACCTCTGTGTGCCTCAGTTTCCTCCTATGTGAAGTGGGGACATTGTATAGCTCTTACAGGTTTCTTTTGAGGAGTGGATTAATGCCTATAAACCTTTTAGAACACAGTTTGGGACAAGGCCCACACTGAACATATGTTATGAGCATTGATAATATTACCATTATATTCTTCATATTCCAAATTAATGTGATGACATATATATACAGAATTTATGAAAGGCAATCAGATTGTACAAAAATTTCGCACAAACTATACAAAACTTTTAAAAATAAACAGCTGACATTGAAGAAAATAGAAACAGAAAAATTATCTTTAATCACACATCTTTTCCTAATTGTTATCAGTTATGAATTATTTTACTTTTTCAATGTGAATATGCACACACCCATTTATATTTATACTCTTACTTTCTTAATATAACATCTATAACTCACACCATGGATTCAGAAAAACTTTTTTGAGAAAAGATCAAATCATCATAAAAATCTTCATATCTATTTCATTATTTATCCTAATGTGAGAAATGTTGAAAGATTTTTTAAAATAGATCCTAATGTAGAATAGGATAATCTGAATCCTGTGATATATGCATTACCTGGTTGTCTGGTATTTTCACATATTTTCTTACAGTCTTTTTCTAGGCTTATTTGCACTCAAGATAATTGTGTTTCCACAGCACCACCAGTGTTATCCAGTGTTATATTGCATGAGAATCTCCCAGGCAAACAACATCTATTTGGGGTTCCAGATGGAAGTATATTTGAATCATGAATTCATTGCACCGGTAACAGAAGTATGCCAAACTCTGTGTTAACTAGTGAAAAGAGATATTGAAGCAGGCAGTCTGTATGAAATGCTTCAAAAATCACCAATATATACTGACATGATTCTCTATTATGTCAAAACTTTAGATGGGCTCCTCTGAGCCCTCTTTTTAACTAGGCATGGTGTTTGGAAATGTCATTAGACTGTTCAGCCCAATTTTAACAAAGAATTCTGCTAAGCAAGTACATCAAGAATTCTCCTACCTTTGATACTGAGTAAAGTTCATCTGTCTTCCCACCCCACCATTAATAATAAACCAGATTCTTCTTAGTTATTTTTCTACCTCCTACCTTAACCTTCCCTGTGGCCATTAAATCCTAGCTTTCTCAGGTGTATTTGGAGTTGAGTTCTCTCCCTCTCCTTTTTTTAAGTCTTGTATAATGTCTTCCTTGCTGTTATTTAAAAAAAATTGGTGTAATTTTCTGTAGCAATAAAATTCATGTTTTAATTTGCTATGTCATCCTGCTCCCATTAAGGTCCTTAGTAAAGAGCAAATCTTTGCCTCTAAAGAAATGAAGTGACTTGCCTACTGTTCTTTGGTGATGGGTAGAACTGGGCTAAGGACATTAGGTTCCATACAGAATCATAATGACCATATTAACATGTATTCAAGACTCACCAGATTTCTGCTCCTGTTCAGGTTAGAATTGGTCTCCAGTCCAGCGGTATCCTACCATTTGGAATGAGATGCTGGAGTCTGGGGAGGCCAAGGAATCTGGAATTAACAGAGCTGTATACCAAAAAGGAAAAAGCTGCACTAAGAATTCGAGATCTGTACATTGTTCCAGTTGAGTATTCACCTGAGAATTGTTAAGATATATTTAGGTGGATTAGAATTTTAAAGAGTTTAATGAGCAGACAGTGTTTCATGAGTAGGGCAGCACCTAACTGCAAGTAGTTTAGGCTCCACCAAGAGGGAAATGAGGGGAAAACTTTTATATGGTGTTTGCTAAAGCAAGAGAAAACAAAGTCCCTGATTGGAAATTTGTTGGCCGTTTCTGATTGGCAAACCCTCGAGGTGATTTTAGTTGGGAGTTTATAATTGGTTAAGCTTTTTATTTTACTAGGCTGGACTATTCACTAGGAGTTAGATTTCAGTTTGTTTACATAGGAACTCATGATACTAGAGCCATCTCAGTCTAATAGCCTACCAGTTAGTTTACAGTAGTAACCACTGCATGCCTATGAGAAACTACCTCGGACTGGGAAACAATCCTCCCAAAGGACAACATTCACACAAGCTTCAGAACAGTATGTTTTCACTAGTCAGACTCAATGGCCTCATAATTCACAGGACAATAAATACTCACAAGGTTTTCCGTCATTAGCACTGTCCAATTAACCCTAACCTAAACACAACTCTGATTCTGCCTTACAAAACTTAAAATCAACAACCTAAAAATCATACTTTTAATAAGTTAACTTAACTGTGTCCCAGAATAAAAATCAATCTATTTGCAAGGGTTCAAAAATATCCAGCACTCAATAGGTAAAAATTACAATGCCTAGCATCTAGTCAACAATTACCAAGCATGACAAGAAAAAGGAAAATACAATGATTCATGAGGAGAAAAATCAACTAATCAAATCTAACCCAGAAAGGAAAAAAGTGGAAGAATTAGGTAAGGATATTAAAGAAGATATTAGAACTGTATTACGTATGTTCAAGAAGATGGAGTGAACACATTTTAGTAGAGATGTGGAATATTAAAAAAAGTATTGCTCGAATTGACCATCTAGAGATAAAACTACAACTTCCTAAATTAAAAAAAAATCTAGATGGGGTATATTGCAGATTAGACATCACAAAAGAAAAAAATTATAATCCTCAAGATATAGCAATAGAAATAATTCAAATGAAATAGAAAAGATTCTAAAAATATTAACAGCATTGATTATGGTTGCATGGAAACCATACTGATAATACATTTAAATGACAATTGTCTAAGCCCTCTACATGACAGAGTGGGGAAAAAAAAGCAAGACAGACCCAAATACCTGAATGTTTTGTTGAAGTGGGAGCTTATTGCACACACACACACACACACAAACAATAAATACAAACTGAGAAAAATACTTCTTTTACTAAAAATATACAACATACCACTGTCTAAGACAGTACCTACCTAAGCTAGTATAACTCTAAGTCAGGTTGAAGGTCTTTATGCATGCCTCTGTAGGAGATAAACTAAATCATCGGTACATTGAGATATCTAAAGAATTATATAGTGACGAGAGCCTGTGGAGAGTGCAGAACTGAGGAAAGGGGAGAGTGTCTAATCATAGCAGAGGTTTGGACTAGGATTGTGACATAGAGGTTAGATGCTACTCTGAACAGCTGAAAAAATTTTTAATGACTTGGGTTCATGTATGTGCAGATGAGAAAAAACAAACACATATCACATGTTCTTTACCTCCTTTGGTTCCCCCAGGGGCTCTAGAAAATCTTATCTCTATTTTACCAATGAATACAGTTGACACTAAATAATAAGGAAACACTAAATCTATATTACCAGCTAAAACATGCAGTTAAAATTTGAAATTCATTATTCTTGTTAGTTTTTTACTTTTTAAAACAAGTTTTCATCAAGTGTGTCATTGTCTTTGATTGACACAACAGTTTCTTTAAAAATA
The DNA here is from genome assembly GCA_020662805.1 of Glaucomys volans. Lineage (NCBI taxonomy): Eukaryota > Metazoa > Chordata > Mammalia > Rodentia > Sciuridae > Glaucomys > Glaucomys volans. The sequence goes on along the minus strand of JAJEJO010051023.1, from coordinate 21,991 downwards.
AATTTTAAAATTAATTAAATACTAAATAATACTTAATTCAGGGAAAAATAGGTAAAACCAAAATTAATTAGTAGTAATGTGATCTCAGGAAGGGAAGAAAGGTGTTAAAAATAAGATTAGTAAATTTCCATAATACATTTATCTTCTGTTCCAAAACAACAAAAGCCACTTTAGAACGCATTACTTTATAATCAGAAATACAGTAAAATTCTTTTCATTTCTGCAGAAATTGTTCTTTTTAATGGGCATACAGCTGAAAAAATTTCTTCATATGAATTTCAGCAAGTTTTATTTTTACCAAATTGAAAATGTTTTCCATCAGCTCCAAGGGTGAGAATAAATTTTTAAACGTGCTAATGTAATTTTTCAAATAATGTCTGGGGAAAATTCAAAATAAAAATAATTATTAAAAATTTAATTAATTTTGATGACTAACTCATTTGGTAATATTACATTCTTAGAAAGCATTTTGACTGATTACATATGAGATAGCAGCTATATAAAATGCTGTACCTTCAAAAATTTTAAAACCAGATCAGTATGTTTATTACATGATATACATGATATCAGGAAAGGAGGCAGAACACACATGAGAACTTGTCCATTTAATTTATGACTCTTCCTTTTCCTAATTCTGGAATATTCTTCAAGTTTCATAAATAAGTATTTCTGTCCTATTCAATAAATGTATCCATTTTTTATTCCTAAATTTATCAACAGGGAGGGGACTTGGGGAAATGTGATGACAACTGCATTTTAGCTCCTGATTTTCAACCTTGAAAAGGAAGTAATTGAAAGTTAATCATTGATGAGTGGAGAGGTTTAAAACAGTAAAGATGTTAAACTAAACATGTTTCCTTGGAAAGGGGTTTGAAAAGGGAAGTACTTCACATAAAAGGCTCTGAGCCTGGCTTTATCTTGACTAAATAGAGGACGAGGATAAAAAAATTTACAAGTGATGTCTTTAGATGATTGGATAATAGTTTTGTTGGATTCTTCCTACATTTTAAGCATGATTCAAATATGTATAATGATCTGATATTACATAGACTTATAAAATTATTAACTTTTAAAATGTTCTTCACAGAAAATTTACATAAGCCACCCACAAACACATAAAAATATTGTTACATATAATTTTAGCTAAATTATAACTGTGAAATAATTTAATAACTAAATTGATAAGTGGGCAAATACATATATTACTATCTTATTAAATTATCTACAATATTAGATATTGTACAAGAAACTGAGCTTCAGGTAACTAAGACAAAATCATTGTGAGCAGTCACTGGCCTGCATAAAAATGATAATGCATACTTTAATAACCTCATAATTATTATAAATTTATTAATGATAATGCATAAATTTAAAAGGCTATTTAGAAAAATAAAAACTATAGACATGCATTGATTACATAATGTAGTTTGACTTATATTTTGGATAAGTATACTCATTGTAGAATCAATTAAGTTAATTCAGATAATAATGTTTGTAAAATGGAATACTTCCTACAGGTGTTTCTGTGTCTACATTGTCAAAGCTCAGATGCATAAATCCCTGAGACACTGCCAAAACAGTAATTCCTAATTCAGAGGTGGTAACAATGGGTTGGGGATAGGAAGGACACCCAAATATCAGAAATTTTAAGTTTTCCTAGGTAATTATGATGCAAGAAAAAGGTGCATGCAAGTAAAGAATAAGGTTTTCAAAGTTTGGATTTTGGATTAGAGACCTTTGTTGTGTTCCTTCGGAAATTAAATGTAATACTTCCCAGATACATATTATTACTTGCTTTGGCCACTTAAGGAATCAATTAAGAACAGTATTCAGTGGGGTTTCTAATTCCATTATAGTTCATTACTCAAAATAATTAATAATTTAATGATCTGCTGTCAGACACTGTATTTGGAACTGAGCTCCAGGATGCTTAGCACAAAATCAGTTTGGAGATGGGAACACATTTATGTTAAAATCATATTGCTGAATATTTAACATAGTCTTTAAGAACTTACAAGCACTTTTGTGTTTCAAGTAAATGGGATGGAGGCAGGGAGTGCTTCAGCTTTAAGGAAAATGTGTTCCCCCAATGTTATTTACATGTCTGGGTGGGCAGGACTGCCAAGAGTCTTCTTTGAGGGGCTGGGGTTGTGACTCATTGGTAGAGTGCTTGCCTGGTATGTGTGAGACCCTGGGTTCAATCCTTAGCACCACATATAAATAATAAATAAATAAAAAAATAAAAAGGTTCATGGATGACTAAAAAAATTTTAAAAAGAGTCTTCTTTGATAAAATCCACACCAAGGATAGAAACAGGCAAATTAAAGGATTCAGCCTATTTCTGGGGTTTACAGTTATCGAATTCTAGGCACAATTTGGTAAGACACCTAGATGTATCTCCTGAGTTAAGCCCCAGTGCATTCAAGACTGAGTTCTTTGAGGATGAGGGGCATAAAAAGAAACAGAAAGGATTATTTTGCTAAGAACCATGGGAATTGTACTTACCTAGATAAATATAACTCTAAAGTTATAAAGGCATTCTCCCCACCTCCACTGAGGTTAAAGGGGAGATTTGGTTCACTCGGGCCTCCAGAGAAATTAGTGGTATTTAATTACCTTGAGAAATATAGTTATGCCATCAATAAGAACCAAAACAGGACTCAAGAAGGAAATATACACCAATTAGCATGCAGTAATGAGAGGAGTAGGACTGCAAATAACAGAACAATGATATGAGGGAACCCACCAATTTTTGCTGTATGGACTTTAAGCATGGGTGAGAACACTCTAGTTCTCCCCAAGTACCTGATGTATCCTGTTAAATGTTTATCCTGTTAAAAGGAATGGACAGGAGCCCACCAAACAGTTCCATACTTCATCTGTTCCACTTGGCAGTCCTGTAAGACAAACATTGTTCCCTGTTTTACAGAAGAGAAAGTAGATTCTTCCAAGGAATGTGTCTAATAAAGGGAAGGTTTATTCTTTGATTATTATGTACCTGCACTGCATTCATAAACTCACTGAAAAATTATTTTATTTGCTTTTCAAACTCCAAGTAATAACAGAAAAAAAAGAAAGTCATGTATCATCTTAGTCACATATCACACAGAAATGTGCCCAAATTAACAATCTGATGTATTTTGGGTTAGTATATTTTATGTGTGTATACATTTTAATGAGACAATAAATGTTTAGATTGCTTTTTAACTGCTTTATTAACTTTACATTTTTCCATGCAAATGTGTAAAACTCTACTGCTGACAGAAACTTAGAATGGGTGCAAAGGCAATCTTGAATCAGAAGCTGGCAACACAAGACCCACTTGACACATGGAAATAACATAAGGTTCACAGCAAACAGATCAGTAAAGGCATATCAGGAAAATGCAAGGAAAAGGGAAACAGTAGGAATCACAGTATTAATCTCAAGGAAAATGGCATAAGTCAAGGCATAAGGCAAAATTCATCATGATGGTCATGGTGATTTGAGAGCTCCCCCATAAGAATACGCAGACAATTCCTCAACTGCAGTTCCCTAAGTTTTCTCCTGATTTCTCTCATCTCCTCCATGAACATTTCCATATCATCTCCATCTCCACCCATCCCATCATTGATCTGCCTATTGGGTATGGCCCATCGAAAATTAGGGGCAAGTCGGCGGGCCTGTCCCCGTCTATTATTTCCTGCAGGCTGATGGCCTTCACCTCCTCCCAAAGGGCGGTCTTCCTCTCCATTCTGCATGGGCTGCTCCATTTCTTCGTTCTCCTGGTGGATATTTGCCATGATGAGGTTTTTTTCTGGTTGTTTTTCTTTGAACACAACTAAGACAAGGGCAAGGAGACAGACTGAATGCTTGGTGCATTGACAAGCAGTATTTTGAGCCTGATATGAAGGGTTTTAAATTTTCATTTTTTCCCACCTTAGAAATTCCACGCGCCCTCTAGGGGGCCTCCAATTTGAGCCCTTCCCTCCAGCTCTCTTCTCTTCCCTCCTCCCCCAAAGCCCACCATTTTTCCTTTCCCAGGATTCTTTCCCAGAGCTCAGCAGGCACCAAAATGGAGGACAGGGATGAGGTGGAAGGAGGGGGACGGGGAGGATCGGGTATTTAGGGTTGGGGTCTCAGATTGGGTTTTGCACCACCCCCCTGCCCTGCCCCTCTCACCGACCTGGGCCTATCCTTGCCTTCTCCGCCTCCTCCAGAATCTCGCCTCCAGGTGCGCCGCCGCGACCCTGGGCCCTGCAGACCTGCAGAAGTGAGGTGCGGGGAACTGGTACTGCTGCAGCTGAGCGCTCAGCACCGCCCCCCGCCCCTTCCCTGCCGCGCCCCAGGACCCCTCGCAGGCCTCACCCCGCCCCGCTCCCCTCGCCGCCCCGCCCCCCGCGGTGTTCACCGTTTTTCTCCAGCGACTCCAGGGTGATTTCCCTGGGCTCTAACTTGCTCAGCTGCCCCTCCCCCTGGAGCCTCAGCCGCCCTGCACCCCCAGCCAGGGTGCCACTACCGATGTGCTCAAGAATCCTGGAGTGTGCAGAAAGCTGGGGGCCCCGCTGCGCTGTTCTCCTGCACCCGCGCTGGGCCTACAGGCTGCTGCCGGCCTGGCCGCGACGTGCGGGCCCCAGGGCCCTTACCTGCTCCGCTTTCCCCGGGCCCGATGCCAGCCCGCCTTGCGCAGGGCAGCGGGGAGCTGGTAGCCAGACGCGAGTGACGACTGCACCCTAGGCTACGTCGCTCTGCAGCTCCGGGTCACGTGAGGGCCGCGCGTCACCGCGAAACTCGCCCCCCATCTCCAGCGGACAGTGCAGCAGGAGCCCCCCTTCCGCCCCCTTTCACATGCATACGCTCATACAGTCCCCCGCCCCAGCGCCTGTCTGCGCGGTGCCCGGGTGCAAGCTGCCTGTCACTCATCCAGGTGCCCTCCAATCTGAGGCCCCACAAGTGGCATCACCATCTTGCGGTTGGAGTTGGCCCTTTTCTGGTTACTAGGGAGGATCTGTCTCATCCTTCTCCACCGCACCCTCCCGCCTGGGGTCTTGGTTTAGCCTTTTCTGCCTTTTCTCCCCTTTTCCTTAGCTACGTGCTTTTCCCTGCTCCCCATCCCCCATGCCCACACCTTGTGCTAGATTGAGCTGTATTTCTTTCCTTTAAAAAGAAAAAACTCAGCACGCCTCAGAAAATTAGAGATTATGAGTTTTCGCTTTTGAAAGAAATACCTCATCCCGCAGAATGAAAAAAAAAATCTCATTGTTTATGTTGACCAGTACAACACAGAAAATATTTTCTCTAGATTCTGCATAACATCAACACTACTTCTGAAACATGCAGTACTATCCTGTTTCAAAAATTTATTTTTAAAAAGGTGGGACTCTTCCTGAATATGGTTACTGTTTTGAAAATGATCTAAAGTAAATCTTATGGGAGAATTCCAGTTACTAGATCTTGACCATTTTATGTAATTTTATGTGATTCTTTTTATTCCACAGTCATCATAGAAAAGGAGACTTTATATTCCCTGCTTTCCTTTCCAAACCTTCCAAATCACCCCTACCAATGTTTTCTTAGAATGAACTCTGAATTTAAGTATATAATATGTGGAAATGAGTCCTGAAGCCATCTACATTTTGGTGCAAATGTTTCAAAAAATGTTAGAAATAAGCAGCATCTGGGTGAGGCAACTAAATTTGAGACTTAAACTCACCCTGGGTACAAATGTTCATTTCTTCAACCTTGAAATTACTTTTTAAAAAGATTGTCACGCTGGAAAATAGAGATCTTTAGGAAAACAGTATTGCTATAAAATTATAGAAGCTATTGTTTATAATAAATGAACCAAATCCTTGTGTACAACACTGAGGTAAAACAGACCAGATGTTGACTGCCTCCAATTTTGACCCCAAACTCCTGAATAATCTCCTACCCTGACAAACTAGGTGGAGCTTTGAAGAAAGAGAAGTATATAGACTTGGTGCATAGTTCAAGGTTCTGGATGATTTTAGAGATATATAGACATACTATTATATAGCTGCAAAAGCTCATGTTACAAAATCACACCCAATAATTTTTTTTAAAAGAACATTGGCAATTCCCAGATTCTGTCACACAGTTAACAGCTGCTCATTGTTAAAAAAAAAATTTAGACAAATTAAATTTAGCAAAGTTTGAGCAAAGAATGATTCAAGAATCAGGCAGTCCTCAGAACCAGAATAAGTTCAAAGAACTCTGGTCTTCAACATGGTCAGGCAGCATTTTATGAGCAAACAATGGAAATGTACAGAAAACAGAGGTGAGGTACAGAGACAGCTTAACTAGTTACAGCTTGCTCTTTGCCTTATTTGAACATGGTTTGAACATTTGGTCCTCTGCTGTTGACTGAAGTTGAGATGCTGTGATTGGCTGAAACTCAGCTATATGTTTCAAACGATTATACCTAAGTTAGGCTTCCTTTTAATTGTTTTAAGTTAGACTGCAGTTTGTTATGTAAAGGCTCAAGTAGGGAGGCATCCTTAGGCTAAATTTAGTTTAATTTAACATCCTATAGATTGCTATATTAATGATCTGAAAGGATACAGATTAGGAACTGGCTGTAGTATCAGACAAGCTTGGGTTCAAATGCATTCTGCTGATTACAGGATGTGTTACTTTGAGTCAAGTACTTACCAAGGTCTCTGCTTCCTCTGTGAACAAGAATTATTAGGAAAATATAAGTACACTGATCAAGAATTTACCACAAAGCCTAAATTGTCAATAAGTGTTGACTCATAGTCACATACCTATAATCTTAGCTATTCAAGGGGCTGAGGAAGGAGGATCACAAGTTTGAGGCCAGCCTAGAAAACTTAGCAAGACTCTGTCTCAAAATAAAATAAAAAGGACTGGGAGTATGTCTCACTGGTAGGGTACTTGCCTAGCATGCCCAAGGTCCTGGGTTCAATCTCTAGTACCACAAAAGTCCAAGTTGATTCATAACTTTTTACTATTTTTGGATGGTTTCTAACAAGATTTGAAGGAGAGTAATGGTATGATTCTTTCCTTTGATAGAACTACTTGTAAAATCCACAAGAGCTCAAAGCACATCTTTTTTGTTCTACTTTGCATATTTGGTGACTTATAGAGTTTCTTATACAAAGTAGATTATTAGTGAATATTTGTTGAATGAATGCATCCCGTACAAAGGCTAATTGGTTGCTTTCATTTTAGGGACTGTATGTAGAGCAATATAGAAAAGCTTTTATGAAAATTAGGAATTACCTAGAAAGAATCCCCTGAAAGAAGTCATTGTGATATAACCATTTGAAATGAAGTTTAGCAAATGGAATTTTATTTTCATTGGATACATGCTTTGCTATTGTCCTTTTGACTCATCCTCAATAAGTCTTTTTTTTATTGGTTCTTTTTTCAATAAGTCTTTTGTTTGAAGTTTTTCTTGGATGAAAACATACATATGTATATTCTTCTAGAACAGATTCAATAAGTTATAGGAGGTTAGTTATAATGAAGTAAATGTTTTAAAAATAGGTAAAAATTGTCCTGGAAATGCTATTATGTTTACTAAAACAATGTGAGCTATTTTCCTGGCCTTGGGATTTTCTGAGGAGTTGGAGATAGATAAAACCTGTTGAGAACATAATTACAAAATTTTCAAGGACAAGTTAGATGGAAGTCATATTCTGAGTTTGGGATACGTGTGTTCCAAATAACAGAGAGAAGATAAACTGATTCAATGGTTCTTACCCTCAAGTAATAGAGAGAGAGAGAGTGTAATATTGGAAAAAGACCAAGTTCACAATTGGGGTAAGAATAGTGTTTGTTAAAAGAACCCATTCCTTTTTTGCATCTTCCTGTCACAGTGGTACTAATAGTGTTTAATTGGCTTTCTTCCCCAAAGCCAAGGGAATGGGAACTTAAAAGAAGTATGCAAAAAATTTAGAGAAATCTGCAAGATGTGCTTCACATCTCATACTTCTGGTGGATCTGCTTTAATAGTGGGATATTTGAGGTGCCTAGGTGATATAGTAGCCTAGAAAGAACACTGTGAAATAGTGATGTGGTAGTGTGGCCAGACATAGCAAGAACAAGGATTTCCCTCCTTCCAAAGTTCTCCATTTTGAAAAGGTATGAAAAATCTACCATGCATGTAGTCTCCAAAGTTGGAACTTGGGAAAGGAGAGTTATTGAGATACAGGGTTACTAGAGACTGTTACAGAGTAAGATGAAGAGAATGTCATGTGAGAGTCATAATCTAGAAGAGACAGGCAAGATGTGACTCAATTTTCCAAGATGCCCCTGAAACATCAGGAAGCAGCTTGCATGTGAGTCCTAATTGATGAGATCTATACCCTGAGATTCAGTGATAATTAATTGCATGGGAATATCTTCCCATAGATATTCAGATAAACCGATGTCTTTTTATCCCCCTGCTCTAAACTCTCGAACCGTCAAACCAGACACAGGGAAGGTGGCAGAATATTGAACAACAGAACACCACTCTCCCCCGCACACTTTCCATACCCAAAGAGGTGCAGTTCTAATCTGCCCTGGAGGGATGAGGAGAACTATGAATCAAAAGTGAGATTGGGCCAGGGGTGTGGAGACATATACCTGCAATCCCAGTTACTCAGAAGGTTAAGGCAAAAAGATTGCAAGTTCAAGGCTAGTCTCAGCAACTAAGCAAGACCCTGACTCAAAATTTAACAAAGGGGGTGACTGAGGATTTAGCTCAGTGGTAGAACACCCCTGGGTTCAACCTCAGTACCAACGGAAAAAAGTGAGATTGGCATTTTAGGATTAATAGAACCAATTATTAATAGTCCAAGACTATTTTAATGAACAGTAGTGACTGAAAAGTTGGAGGAAAAGACTGAAATGTAGTTAAAGAAGCCTATATAGAGTGGGAATTGTGCATGGGGTGGAGGATAATAAAGCACTACTGATTCCTCTATTACAGAAATAAAACAGTTTTTCAGATTTTACTTCAACTAGTTAAGATCCCTCAATCAAATTATGGAGATATCAGTTTAGTATCCCAACAGAGGAAGCTCCTTGTTGCTGAAATCCTTACATGTTTTGCTGGGATGTAGTTCACATCTATTTGTCTGGAATGCACCCGGTTGGACTGTGGTTATTGTCCCATTTTCCTCTCATTATATTTTACTGGGTCAATGTTAAGCTTGGGAGAAGGTAGTTTGAGTTCTGGTGGGCTCTGTGGGTATGGTCATCTTTGGTCTTACCTAGAATGTGTCTTCCTGGTGCTTCATTGCTACACTGTTATTGTGATTTTTTATTTTTTTCTAATTTTAAGTACCTATAACAAACAAACTGGATATTACAAATGTACAAAACTATGCTTTCTCTAGCTTTTGCATAAGCTATGGCCTTTATAATTTTAACGCTAAGACTTGCAGAGTGAGGTATGAATCTGATGAAATTTTAAGAGGATTCCTGTAAAAATTTGGATCATTTGAAAGATAATATATTTAATTAAAAATATGTAAACCAGGCCCAGGTGGCACATGCCTGTAATCCCAGTGGCTTTGGAGGGTAAGGCAGGTGAATAGCAAGTTCAAAGCCAGCCTGAGCAATTTAGTGAGGTCCTAAGCAGCTTATAGAGAACCTGTCTTAAAACAAAAATAAAAGAAAAGGGCTGGGGATATTGCTCAGTGATTAAGCACCCCTGGGTTCAATCCCTGGTTCAAAAAAAAAAAAAGAAAAGAAAAGAATTAGTCTGACCATGTGCAGTGACACAAGCCTGGAATTCTAGCTACTTGGAAGGCTAAGGCAGGAGATCCCAAGTTTGAGGTTAGCCCTGGCAACCTAATGAGGCTCTTTCTCAAATTAAAAAATAAAATGAAACAGGTTGGGGATGTTACTCCATAGTCAAGCACTTAGTCCAATACACACACACACACACACACACACACACACACACACACATTCAGCACTTCATAATCTATTGGAAAGTTGAGAGATATTATTTTATTTATTTCGGAGGCTTCAGAAAATATCCTAAGACACCAGAAACCCATAGTTGTTTAAGACTTTCCTGGAAAAGATCTACCATATTGTCTCCTAAACTGATGATCTGAACTGAACTGTGTATGGGCCAAAAGAACTCCTTCAACCGTTTCAGATTCATTGACTTTGGGATAAATTTAGAGGAGTATCAGAAAACCCAGGCATAGACTAGGGATTTAGGTCAGTGGTAGAGTGCTTGCCTACTGTGCATGAGGCCCTGGGTTAGATCCCCAACATCTCAAAACAACAAAGGCAGGAAATGCAGAAATGCATTTGCAATTATTCATGAGGTTATTTTCCCTTGCTTTAGTGTAGCTACTCCCATGTAAATCCCATTGCTAATTCCCAAGACAATGAAGGAAGCCAGATTATTCACAAATATAAAGTACCAGAGATGGGAAAACATGTTGCACTTTTGAAGAATAGAAAGAAAACTGGTGTAGCATACTGGTGTATAGTACTGGTGTACTATAGCGTAATGAGCAAAGCCAAGAGTATCAGGACAGCGACCAGGACAGGAACAATATCATGTGGGATGATCTTTTATTTCATTGTAAAGAATTTTATTTTATTTTAAATGTGAGTGGAAGCTGTTGTAGAGTTTTAATTAGAAGAGTAAGAAGGATATGAATTGTTCTCATCCAAATCAAAGAAGTCTATGGGTTGGGGTTGTGCCTCAGTGGTAGAGCTCTTGCCAAAAGCATGTGAGGCACTAAGTTCGATCCCCAGCACCACCTAAAAACCTAAATAAACAAAGTTAATTGCGTCCATCTACAACCAAGAATATTTTTTAAAAAATCAAAAAAGCCTAAAATAAAAGTGAAGTTGGGGATGTGGCTCAGTGGTAGAGTGCTTGCCTAGCATGATGAGGCCCTGGTACACCAGCACCACCAAAATAAAAATAAAAATAATAATAATAAAATAAAAGTGTAATAAGCAAAAGATTTAGAAGATTGGTAGCACCCAAGGTTGGTAAGTATGTGGGAAAATATACACTCATACATAGTTTTTGATATCTGAAATTGGTGTAGCTTATTGCAAGAATATCTTGACATTTGTATCATATTTTAGTAATGCAGTGGCAGGTTCAGAGAAGACTGTGAACACTTAAATTCCGAAAGTGTCATTTTATAATCATCTTATGTATAATAAATGTGTTCAACTTATTCAAAATATATTTTTCAATTGCTTGAAATGAAAAAAAGGAATTTTAAAAAGTTTATGTTCTGAAGGTGGTTCCATTTAAAATAGACACAATATGTATCATATATACTCAAAATAATTACTTTTCCATGTAACAACTACAGGAATTCCTAAGATTTCCTTGAATGGAAAAAATTAGACTGAGCTCTGCTGGAAAAATTCAGAAAACTTTTCTACCACTTTTCATTTCCAACAGAAGGTGAAAGTGTTGGGAGGAGTATTTGACAGTTCTAGCACCTAGCAAGTGCCTAGCTTCTAGGATGCACTATTAATTCAGGTGTTGCAACTAACAAGGTCAGAGGTAACATATGCACGTAAAGCTGGAAGAGCAAGAATGTGGTTGAACTGGGTAGCACAAGCCCTGTCACAATGGAGTGACCTCTGCTCACCTCTTGTCAATTGTTGTGCTGAGAAAATTCAAGCCCACAGATGCTGAATATGCCCTTTTTTCCAACAGGTATCAGAAACACAAAAGATTATATGAAATTCATAATTCAAAAATGAGCTACTGATTTAGAACTCGTTATTCATTTTCTTATCTTTTATCCTATTTCTCCAACTCTATTTGATTGACGATTACACGTTGGTTCATGATTGTTGTGTGTCTGTGGCTATGGGACTTGTAGCATGACAGGCGACTCCTTAAGTTATCAGGGATTCAAAAAACACACAGTGAGGACTGCGTTTTTTTCTGTTCCTCATTGGCTGGAACATCAGAGAGAATGACCCAGTTTAGGGTAAGTTGAAGATCTGTGCATGACTCAAACATCTACTGTAACTGCTGAAACTGGTATGGTCCAAGGACAGGCGTATCTGGGAATATCAACCAGAAATACACGTGTAGCATATCTAACATGGTCATCTCATAACCTCAAAAACAAATATTCCCTATAAATATGGTGAAAGCTATATGTCCTTTTATGAACTGGTGCTGGAAATCATATTACATCATGTTTTAGTCAGCTTTTTCACCATTGTGTTGAAAAGAACTGACATGAACTATTTAAGAAGAGGAAGTTAATTTGGTGCTCATGGTTGCAGAGGTCTCAGTCCATAGATGGCTATGTTTCTCTGGGCCCAAGTGAGGCAGAACTACTTTGCTCTGTGCCCAAATGAGGTGGAAAGGTGTGGAGGAGGAAAGCTGCTCAGACATGGCAATCAGGAAGCAGAAAAAAGCTCTGCTTACCATGGAAAAAATGTAAACCCCAAAGGCATGCCCCCAATGACCCTCTTCCTCCAGCTGCACCCTATGTGCCTACAGGTAGCATGCAGTTAATCCATATCAGTGGGTTAAACCATGGATTAGGTTACAGCTTTCATAATCTAATCGTTTCACCTCTGAATGTTCTTGCATTGTCTCACACCTGAGCTTTATTTGGAACACCACATATCCAAACCATAACATATCAATTCTACTATACTCCATTGATTGAAACTGCCTCTTCCAAGATTCAATTAGAGGGAATATAGATACCACCTCTTTCTGTTAGAAGTGCCAAATAATCTGCAGCCATGTCATAAAATAATTGCACTCCTTACTGATGTACACATGACTCTTATTATCCCTTTCTTGCCATCCAGCTAGACCAAGAAATCAACACCTTTGGGATATTTTCGTGGATACAGTTGTTAGGTGCAAAATAATACTGACTGATGTACAATAAAATTTCCAAAGCTTTGTCTCACTCACTAGTATTCCTACCTAAGGGATTTATAAGAAAGTATTTTTACTATAAGAAAAAGTTTAGCATGTTTATTCAAAATTATTCACCTGTATAATTATTTTGTACTGATGTGCAACGTAATTAGTAAAGGTTGGAAACGAGAATAAACTATTAGACCAAAAGAATGGATTAGTAGCTTGCAAAACAGGAGATTTTATAGTGATCTTTTCTTGCTTTTGCCTAATTTTGGACTTAGAGGGTAGGAAATTATGATCATATGTCCTAAGCCTTCACAGATCATGTATTGTGAAAAGTGGAACAACTTGAGAAATATTTCAGTCCAAGTGCTTTATTATCCAAATTGAGAGACTAAGAACCAGAACAATTTAGAGACCTGCTCAGGTCACCAAACAGATAATAGAACTGTAAAAAGAGTCCCCTTTTCAGGTCTATTGAAAGAATTCTTTTTTTTTTTTAAATTTCACTTCTGTGTTTTATTGATGTCAGTTCAGGCTGCTATAAAAATACTGTAGGCTAAGTGGATTAAATAACAAATATTTATTTCCTACAGTACTGGGGACTGGAAAGTCCAAGAAAAAACAGATTCAGTGTCTGATGAAGGCTCACTTTCTTGTTTATAGATGTCTATCTTGTTGTATCTTGACATGATGGGGAACAGAAAGTAAAGAAATAAGCTCTCTCCTGTCTCTTCTTACAAGGGCACTAATTCCATTTATGAGAGCTCCACCCTTATAACCTAATTACTTTCCAAAGTTCTCATTTCCAAATACAATCACATTGGGGATTAGACTTCCACCTAGCAATATTGTTGGGGGGGCACACACATTCAGTTCCTAGAACTTGGACAATTTATTTATTGATTTACTTTTTAGGCTTATACATACAATATGTAAAATGAGAAGAAATATACTATCATATCTATGATTGCCTTTAGTTCTTGTGGTGATAAGTGATAGGTCAAAATCATAAATCTTTTACTTTATGACTCTCCACATTTAATTCAGTAAATTTGGTGGCTATGAGATTGATGAAAAAATTATTGTTAATGACTAGTAAAACTGATATTATTTCAGGTATTGGCAGTACACGGGATTTTTATCTATTTCTGACTAGACTATCAAAGATAAATGTTGAGTTATTCTCCCCCCATACACACATGTGCATGCACATGGGCATACATGCAAACACACACACATACACACACACTCATTTCTTCCCTTTTTGTCTACCTCCTATACATCTATACCCCTGCCCCAGCTCCTGAGTCAAGGGTTACATTTCTTGTCAAGATATACAGAGTCCTAGGCATTAGTAACATAACAGTGTCCTGTGCTGTATTTTAACCTTAGAAATCTCTGGTGACATGTTACTTCTGTCCCTCCTTCCTATTTGGTTGTCCTCATCTCTGAGATTGAAGATAAATTTCTGTTGCTGGTCATCAGGTAGTGATCACTTCTATTTCCTAAAATTTCTCCAAGGGAAAAAAGTATCCTTTTTGCAAGAAATTTAAAAAAATAGCTGTTTTCTAAAATTCACATTAAAAGAGCATGTACAGAATTAGCCTTATTTTTCCCACATGTATACTGATGAAAATAAAATAGCATTTATATAAATGCTGATATGTGCAATACATTGTTGTGTGTGTACATTAATTATTACATTTTAGTCTTTCAACAATCCTGTGAGGTAGGTGCTAATATTACGCACCATTATACAAACAAGAGTACTGCAGGACAGTAAGGCTAAGCAACACAGAGGAAGTGGCAAAGTAGCAATTCAAACTCCTAGAGTCTAGTTCCTAAATTTATGTTCTTTTAATTTATTAATAAGTTCCACATCTATATCTCATCCATTATTTTATTCATTCAACATTTATTATTTGATATTGTTTGAGCACTTTTCTGTGCTAGGCATTACATGCCAATACCCATATTTTAATCTCAGCACAATATTTAAGAGTTCTAATTCCCAGGACACAGCTCTTTCTACTTAATTGAAATAGAAGAAATATACATTAAGTTCAATCAGTATTAGTGTCTACTATATTCTAGGCAAGGACCTGGAGATATAAAAAAGATGATTAGATATGCCCTTCATATACTCATGGAACTCATGCTTTATGGGAGGAAAAAATTGAGTGTGGTAAGTGCTGAAGAGAAACTTGCAGCACAAAGTAAGAACATTCAACCCATGTGTCAATGAAGTCTGCCAGAAGAAATAATTTCTAGATTAAATTTGGGAATGACAGCATGAAGAGTTCTGTTGTTCAACTCTCTAGTGAAGCTGGTAAAATAAAAAGTGTAAATCAACAGCCAACCACTTGAAGGCTTTAGAAGTGGTCATAGGGACACATATCAACAGAGAAACATCTACTCAAAAGTACATATTTTTATATTTATATAAATATGTAACATATATATATAAAACTATATATTTTATATATATACATATGTATATATAAAACTCCATAAGGTGAGATTCTGTGGCATTTGACCTAGACTTCTCTTTCTTTCTCCACTCCCAGCCCAATAGGGGGTGCATAAACTGCTCTCTTACCTGGCAGCCCAGAACAAGATCATCCTCTTCCTGTAGCATCCAGTCAGAGGCTTTCTTTCTGGAAAGAGCAGATGTCAGCATTTGCCATTTGGACTTCACCTACTTGTTGCTGATGCCTAATTCTAGGTGAGTACAATTGAGATATGGAGACTCCCTTCTTCCACCCTAGCCTCCACTGATAGAATGGAAGCTCTCCCTTGGTTGGAGAATCACTGAGAATGCTGGGACCCTTATGATCCTTGCCATCACTTTTAAGGCATTGCTCCACAATATGAGAAGTTTGGATCTGAACTTCTCTGGAGTTTCATGTGCATTAAAGATCCTGCAGATTGACTGCAACTGAGTCGAAAACTGTAGTTGTGGAAAGATGGAATGTTATAGGTCAAGAGCCAAAATTATCTTGGGTTATCTTGGTCCCTTTGATAGATATTTACTTTCAACCTCTATATATGAACTAACATCTTCATGAATATTATACAAAAATCTTGGAATTTATCACTAAGCTTATCAGATCTCTAGCCACCACAATCCTAAAGTTAAGAATGCTATAACGCCTGAAACGTACAGGAATGATTGCCCTGTTTTACTGTATCCCACCTCCTTGATTCCCTTATCAGTGTATTTGGTAAATGTATTGATTTGTGACCTTCTTTGTTCTGTGGCTATAAGTTTATGTAAAGTTTTCCATGGTTTGAACTTGTCATTCATGATAACTTGAATCCATGTCCTGGCCATGGTCACTATTGTATGGCTTATAATAAACTATTTTATTTTTTAAGTAGAGTCATTATTTTATGTTGATGGAAGTAAACTGAGAGGACCTCAGACTGATTTTTGCTCCTCCATCATGAAGTCAGTTCCTAAAGTAGGAGTGTCACTCAGAGAGAAAAGCACCATTGTCCCTGTCCCCAGATCCAGAGCCCTGACTCACAACTTTTGCCTGGGGAGATAAGTAAGCCATAAGGCTTACTTATATCTTCTAATATTTTCCCAGTAGAACTTCATTTGCAACAAAGAATGGAGAAGTTAAAGTCAAGGTTGTTCCAAAAAGAGTGGAAGCTGTGTTGGGGGCAATTGGGAAGTGATTAATGAATCTGCAGAAAGTTGAAGTTTACTGTTGTCTGGCTAGATAGATAAAGAGAGCCAAAGACAGAGATAGCTTGGAGGAACCCTCCAGGGGTCAGAACGAATATTAAATGTTGATCTTGGAACAGATTTGTTACTGGAGCCCAAATTTAAATTAGCCTTCAAAGCTACTAATGGCCAAGGGCATTATTGAAAATAATATGCCAATCTCCTTGAAATTAAAGGAGATTACGAGATGAGTATGGTTAGGGAGAAACTAAGAAAGCTTTATCAAAAGCATTGTTATATAGATAACATTGTGTGGGGATGGGGATAGAAATCAAATTCCTTGCATGTATAATTTTGTCAAAATGAACCCAATACTATGTATAATTATAATATGCCAATAAAAATAAAAAGATAGCATTATCTTTTAGAGTTACTGTCAACATTACAAACAATTTGCCTCTCTGAAGACTGACATTAGAGTCTTACTACTGAAGGGGGAGGAAATAGACTTCTCTAAAACCATTCATTAAATTACTAAACAAATAAACAGGCAAATAACAATAATAAACCCTGGAAAGGGAATGGGGGACAGTAACCATAGTTGCAACACATTATTTAAAATTCCTAGTTTCCAATAGGAAATTGCAAGAGACACAAAGAAACATGAGGGTTAGGGGTCTATCTTAGTAGTACAGCATTTGCCTAGCTTGCATAGGACCTAGGGTTTAATTTCAAGCATTGAGGGAGGTGGGGGAAAGAAACAAGAAAGAATGACCTATACAGTGGAGGGAAAATAGGCAACATAAACTACCTGTAATAGTCACCAGATATGGGATATCACAGAAAATATTTCAAAGTAGCCATTATAAATATGTTTCAAAGACTAAAGGAAAACATGATTAAGGAAGTAAAGGAGGGTATCACAATGTCACATCAAATTGAAATAGCCATAAAGACAGAAATGATCAAAAATAATTACCTGGGGGGAATAAGGGAGGGTGGATATGATCAAAGTATGTTATATATGTCTACAAAAATGTCACATAGAAACATCTTTTGTACAATTAATATGCACTAGTAGTTATAACAAAAATTTAAAAAATTAAATAAAATAATAAAAAATAACCACATGACTTAGCTGTACATGGTGCATGCCTATAGTCCCAGTTACTCTGGAGGCTGAAGCAGGACCATCACTTGATTCCATGAGTTTAAGACCAGCCTGAGCAACTTAGCAACATCATGTCTCAAATAAGCAAACAAAGATAATCACACAGAAATTCTGGAGTTGAAAATCTAAATAACTGAAAAGAAAAAATTCCCTATAGGGTTTCAAAAGTGATTTGAGAGAAGAAAGAATTAGTGAACTTGAACACAGATTGATGGAGTGTATACAATTCAAAGAATGGACAGAAAAAAAGATTTTTCTACAGAAAAAAAAGATAAGAGCCTTAGAGAAATATGGGACACCATAAAGTGCACCAGCATACATGTGAAGAGAGTACCCAAATGAGAGATGAGAAAAGTGAAGGAAAATTATTCAAATAAAGGCTGAAAATTCCCAAATTTATTTTTAAAAACTCCAATCTACATATCAAGGAAGATCAACAAACTCCAAATTGGCTTAATACAAATATATTCACAAACAGTCTCTTCATCGTGGAAATTCTGAAAGTCAAAATAAGAGGAAAAATCTTAAAAATATCAAGAGAAAAATGACTTTTTACATTTAGGAGAACTCCAATAAAATTAATAGAGTAAACAAGGGAGACAAGAAGACAGGGTGATAACATAAAGTGCTCAAAGGAATGAAAATTGTCAACCAAGAATCCTATATCAATGAGCAAATCTACAATTCAAAATTGAAGGTGAAAGTATCAATAAATGGGGCAGTACCATATTGGAGAGCTTCTGCAGCAAAGAAAATGATTAGGAGCATAAAGAGAGCCTCCAGAATGAGAGAAGATATTTTCCAGCTACTCCTCTGACAGGGGATTAATATCCAGAATATATTAAGAACACAAAAAATTTAACATCAAAAAAACAAATAATCAATATATGGGCAAAAGAACTAACCAGACATTTCTCAAAAGAAGAAGCACAAATGGACTGGGGTTATAGCTCAGTGTTAGAGTTGCCTAGCATGTGCAAGGCACTGAGTTTGATCCTCAGCACCACTAAATAAATGCATACATACATAAATACATAAACAAATAAATGTATTTTATCCATCTACAACTAAATATTTTTCAAAAAAGTACAAATGAACAACAAATATATGGAAAAATGTTCGACATCCCTAGCAATCAGGGAAATGCAAATAAAACTACATTGAAATTTCATGCCAATCAGAATGGCAATTGTCAAGAATACAATAATAGTAAATGCTGGCAAAGATGTGGGGGGAAAGGTATACTCATACACTTTTGGTAGGACTGCAAATTAGTACAACCACTTTAGAAAGCAGTATGATGATTCCTCAAAAGATTAGGAATGGCCCAGCTATCCAACTCCTTGATGTTTATCTAAAAAATGAAATAAAATCAGCATATTATAGTGATTCATACACATCAATGTTTATAGCAGCTCAATTTACAATAGCCAAGTTATGGATTCAGCCCAAGTGCCTATCAATAGATGATTGATAAATAAAATGTGGTATATATACAAAATGGAGTGTTACCCAGTCAAAAAGAAGAACAAAATTATGTCATTTGCTGTTAAATGGATGGAACTGGAGAACATCATGGTAAGTGAAATAAGCCAGACTCAGAAAGTAAAGGGTTGAATGTTTTCTCTCATATGCAGAAGCTAGAGCTAAGTAAAGGAAATGGTGTGAAGAGTCTCATGAAAATAGAAGGGAGATCAGTGGAGTGGAGTAAGAGGTTAGAGTGGGAGGAAGGAGTGACAGGAAAAGGAAGGAATTTCAGAATGAAATTATGGTATGCAAAGAAAGGGGGAAAAGTAGGGGGTCAAATATCACCAAGATAGAGGAAAGATCAGCTGAGTAGATGAAGGAGATCAAGGGCTATAATGCACTAATAAAATTATTAAAAATAAAAGTATTAAATAATTGAAGGTGAAATAAAGACATTCCAAGAAAGACAAAAACTGAAAGGAGTTATCCTAGGTGACCAAAAAAACTGAAGATCTGTAGGCTGAAAGCAAGTAACCTCAGACAATAATTCACATTCTACAAAGAAACAAGAAGCACCAACAAAGATATTGCATAATTACATTTTAAAGAGAGTATACTTTTTTGTGGTGCTGGGAATCAAACCCAGGACCTCACATATTATAGTCAAGTGATCCTCCTTTGAGCTATACCCTGAACCCTGATCGCATACTTTTAGATGTGAGTATAAAAAAGGTTTTTTCTCTTAATTGATTTAAATATATTTTCATAAAATAATATATTTGTAATGTTTTGTTAGGCCTACAATGTATAGAATTATAATGAAATTGCAATGGATTTGCCAATAAAAACATCAAAGTGGGTAGGTGGGAAAAATGCAGTAATGTTCTACAGAAATGACTACAGAAGGTGAAGTAACAATTATAACAATGCATTACTGGATTTTAACTTTGATAGATATAATATGTATGAAAATAATACCAAAAATGGGGTAAATAAATAGGACCAACATTTCTACATATCACTAGAATTAACATAATTAAAATCTGAAAGTGATTCTGATAAAAGAAGATATATATGGTAAGACCTGCTAGCACAACCATAAAAATAAACACAATATGAAAAGCAGTAATAAATTTAGATGCTTCATCAGAAATCATATGGTAATGCAAAAGAAAGATGAAAGGAAGAATAGAGGAACAAAGACATGAGACACAGGAAGCAAAAAAAAATGGCAGACGTAAACCCAACTATATCAACAATAATGTTTTCAATGTATTAACAATCTGATCATAAGGTAGAGATTGTCATATTGGATAAAAAACAAGATTCAATTATAGGGGCTAGGGTTGTGGCTCAGTGGTAGAGTGCTTGACTAGCATGTGTGAGGCACTGGGCTCAATTCTCAGCACCACATAATAATAAGTAAATAAAGATCCATCAACAATTTAAAAAATTAAAATACAATTATATTTTATCTATAGGAGACACACTTTAGATTCAAAGATACAAATAAATTGAAAATACGACTCAGGAAGCTGAGGCAGGAAGATCACAAGTTTGAGGCCAGTGTCAGCAACCTAACACAGCCCTCAGCAACTTACTGAGACCCTGTCTCAAAAACAACAACAACAAAGCAGATTGGCCATGTAGCTCAGTGGTAGAGTATGGATTCAATCTCTAGTATGAAAAATAAAAAATGGATTGAAAATAAAAGAGCAAACAAAAATCTGGAGTGGCTATACTAATATAAGTCAAAATAGAATATAAAACAAAAACATGTTACTAGAGATAAAGAGGGGATTTTAAAATAATAAACTTTATATCAGTGCAGTGTTAGAACACTAGCATATCTGAGCAGAAATTACAGAGAATTCCCACATACTCCCTGATCCTACACACAGCCTCCCAAACTGTCAACATCCTGAGCCAGAATGATACTTTGGTTATAGCTGATGAGCCTACATCATTATCACTCAGAGTCTTTAGTTTACATTAGTGTTTACTCTTGGTGTTGACAATTCTATGGGTTTTGCCAAGTGTATAATGATATACGCTGTTGTGATTTAGATATGAGGTGTCCCCGAAAAGCTCATGAGTAAGATAATGCAAGAATTTTCAGAGGCAAAATGATTGAGCCTTAACTTATTCAGTGCATTAATCCACTTGAATGGATTACCTGGATGATAACTGTAGAAAGGTAGGATGTAGCTGGAGAAAGTAGGTCACTAGGGCTATGCCTTTGGGGGTTATAACTTGTCCCTGGTGCACAGAGCTCTCTTTCCTGATTCCATGTTCTTGAGCTGCTTTCCTCCCCCACACTCTTCTGCCATGATGTTCTGCCTCATCTCAGGCCCAGAATCTGGAATCAAATGGCTATAGACTAAGACTTCTGAAAATGTGAGCCAAATAAACCGTTCCTTCTCTATTTTTTGTTATGTCTTTTGGTCACAGCAATGAAAAAGCTGCCTAAAACATGTACCCACCATTATAGTATCATACAGAAAAGTTTCATTGCTTTTAAAACCATCTGTGATCTACTTTTGAAACCCATCTTATCTCCCAACCTTTAGTAATCACTTATCTTTTCACCATCCCAATAGTTTACCTTTTCCAGAATGTCACATGGAATCTTAAAATGTGTAGCTTCTTCAAATCATCTCCTTTCACTTAGTAGTAGGTATTTATGATTCCTTTATGTATTTTATTGATTTTGCAGTGTTAAGAATTGAAAACAGGGCCTTGTGCATACTAGGCAAGTACTCTACCAGTGAAATACATCCCTAGCTCCTTCCATGTCTTTTTATGGCCTAATAGCTCATTTCTTTTTAG